>APFE031696996.1:0-28263 GCA_000404065.3 Pinus taeda
AATTTAACAAAAATAAAAAGTAAAAAAAAAAATCCTATAACATAAATGTACAATCTAAAACATAACATACATAACCAAAAAAACATAACATTAAAATACATACTTAAAAAAAACATAACATTAAACATTAGCAAGCAAAAAAAAAATGTAACATATAACATAAATATCATATAACAATTAAAAATAAAATAAATAATGTAACAAAAAAAAATATAACACAAAAAATAAAATAAAAAACAACTTAACAAAAAGAAAACGAAATTGCCAGGAAAACTGTTTCATTCTCAACAGACCAATGCTTCGCCCTAATTGATCTTGAAGTTCCTTCTTCCTCACTGTTGTGGGAATAGTCACCTGAAATGCCTCTTAGATTCTGATCTACTATAAAATTCCTGCAAAAAGAATGCTCATGTTTGAAAAAAATTCTTGATGTCTTGCATCCAAGAGCTACTAGCAGTGTTCTTTCTTCTAGTGAAGGTATCCTCCACACCAGCTGAAGAAATCACATTGGTGCTTCTCAAGCTCCCTGAATACAACACTTCTAAGCCAAAGAATCAAATTCATTCTATGACCAGAAATAATTTCCTTTGATCCATGATGATGGAGACCAACATGCACCATAGCTTGACCTGAAACATGAGAATACTAAAAACTTTCCTCTGCATTGTCATTAACAACATCAATAAAAGTCTAAACAAAGAAGCATTCAGGGTTCAAGGTGTATAATTCCTTATGTAGAGGTCGACTCCAATCTTCCCTGGGTGCATATCTGGATACAACTTTGTTCAAGATTTGGATCTTTATTAGAAGAACCATTAGACTTTGATGCACTCAATTTTTTTCTATTGATCCTCAGAGCATCTTGTGCCATTGCAATCTCTTTGGGATCTAAACCAAACAATCACTGGAACTGAAGGAATCTGTGGTGGATCTACCTCATGTAGATTAGGGAGACCAAATTCTTGGCCAATTGTTTGCAACAGAAAACCGAATGGCCACAACTGTCTCTATGCATTTATTAAAAAACATTTTTTCTCACGTAATCTGGAAAATAAGGCTCTAAAGAACCATAAATATCTCCCAATTGGTTATGAATTTTCTAAAATCGTTCCTGGGTTTTATAAATGACCCCGTTTTGAGAAAACCCACATTTTATTTTCTAATATTAGCTTTCATTTGACCAGAAAAATTGTTTCAAAAAAGATGTTTTTAAGTTTGTTAAACATTTCCTCTACAAGTATTACACTAGGGATTTCTAGATTCGATTTACTGTGTGGCAAGTATGTGAGATTATGTGAAAATATAGCTCATGATTTACAGTGCCATGAAGGAATCCGATTGCAAGTGAAGAAGCTTCTCTTCCAAAGCTACCTTAGAGTGCTTGATTTCTTCCTGTTCACAAACAACTCCCTTCATGGTCTCCACTGTCGTTGGCTTATATGAAATTGTTTTTCACATATACATAGAAAACAACTTGCGTTAGAGCGCTTGATTTATTCTTGTTCATAAACAATTGCCTTCATGGTATCCACTATCGTTGGCTTATATGAAATTATTTTTCACATATACAGAGAAAACAACCTGCATTTCTCAACAAAATGTAGTCTCTCACCTTTAATGTATTTCTCAGTTCATACCTCAGTTTGTTGTTGAAAGGAGCCGTACGGACTGAGTCGTTCACATATTTCCATAGGTTCCTCCGGACTGCCTTGCCGAGGCCATCTTGCCTCCAATGGATGATAGGGGAAAATGTTTTCTCAGGCATAAACTGGCCAAAATGATTTTTCTTTTTTTGGCGCAAGGGGTACCGAAGAAAGAGGAGCAGGTATCTGGTGTTGAAGAAACCTTTTCCGGAAAAGGAAAAAGAAATGGAGATGGACTTGCAGATTTGTATCAATGAGGAGTAGTCAGAGGATGATGAGAACATTTTGAATATAGCCGAAAATCTTCATGTAGATTATCCCATGGCAACAAAGTTGGCATTGGATTGTGATGGATGCACTAGAATTAAATTAGGTTCGGCTATAGAAACTAGTTGTTTCTACAGCTCCTCAAAAAGAGAATAGGATGTGCCCATTTAAAGCAAGATCTCTCTCTCTCTCTCTCTCTCTCTTCTCTCTCTCTCTTCTTTTCTATTTTATATATAATATATATATTATACTATTATTTTTACTTTTTTTAATGATGAATTTTGGATTTTTGATTTTTAAGCTAATGCAATTTTTTTTTCTTTGCAGGGCGCATGATAGCCTAAATTTTCAATTCCTTTGAGAAGGAAACAAAGAAGAAAATTATATTTCAAAATTTTTCATTTTCCTTATTCAAAAACATGATTTTTTTTTTTTTTTTATTAATTATTTTTTTTTTTATTATTTAAATGAAACATGAATTTCTTATTGAAAATATTTGTGATGTTAATGAAAAAAATGCGAATAAATAAATAAAATTCTAAAATATTTTATAGTCTAGCAACTTAAAAAAATGCAATCAAGATTGATTTTATTTTTCCTATTTTATCTACTTGAAAGAAAATTCTATATTTATTTTTTAAGTATATGAATATTTGTAGTGGAACCATTTATGGATTAGACCATCTAAAATATTCATATCGAAATTTGTAAAATGTACCTGATTTTGTATGACATGAGAAATCGTTTTAACCTTTGCTGCAATGATCTCTTGAAGAATGAATGAATGTCGTGGTGCAATCGTGTTTCAATATCATTCTTCAATGTAATTCTTGTGCTCCAAAGAATGTTTAATCTGCATTCTAAATCTTTGATCCAAAAATGGTTAATATCGATTTTTTATTATTATTTATTTATTTGTTTATTTATAAAATGATATGCAGCTAAATGATTTATGCATCTACATGCTCTAATCATGCATTTAAAAAAAAAAACTGAAAAATGAATTCTAGATCGAAAGCTAGTTTATATGCACACTTCCTCGGCAATTAAAATGAATTAAATTACCTATCATTTAATTGTCAACCCGGGGGTTTCGTAAAACTTGCGAAGCATGCATGCACTATATATGCTAGAAATTAACTTCCAATTTATATTAATCTAACTACTAAACCAAATAACGACAAACCAAATTCACATATTCTAATTCAAAAATCAATTCAAAAGAAATTATAGTATAGTGTGTGGAACTGAAATCTTAATCTATCATACTCGCAGGAATTGAAATCTTGATCTACCAGACTTGCAGGAATTGAAGTCTTAATCTACCACACTTGCGAGAATTGAAAAGCACACCACTCTTTCAAAATGAAATTGCATGAAATGAAATCTATTCTAAGGGATCATGTGTGCATTATCAAATTAGGATCCTACGAAATGAATAATCAAAACCACATGATATGAAATGAAAGAAAGAACAATCATTCTTAACCTCTCGATATGAAAGCAAATAAAAACAATCACTCTTAGCCTCTCACATAGGAAAATATATGAAATAAATAAATCTTAATGTATGAAAAAAATAAATCTCAATATATGGAAAACATTAAATCTCACACATTATAGATGGCCAATCCAAAAGGATGAGGGATGGAAATTTGAGAGGTTCCAAATATAAGCATAACCAAATCAAAGTGAATATCACTCATGAGCATGATGCCAAATCCAAATTCTATATTCAAAACATAAGCATTTCCCCAACTTTTCACATGCCTTTCAAAGGAGAAGGCTCTCCTATTTATACAAAAACGTAAGAAGCTACTTCATTAATGGAGATCCATTATTCTCTCCCTAGATCCCTAGAAAATCTCATAGAGTTACAACTCAAATAGGTAATGATGAGACACATATCCTCTTTGATGTTTATCCAAATCTTCTCCCACATCTTGAAGATAATTTGAATTTGAGTATTAGAGGTCACATAAGGGTGCTTTAGAAGCTTCCAAATGACCTACATCTGTCATGACACTCAAGCCACTTTTAAGTATTAACAGGTATATGCTATTTTTCTAAATTTTAACCATTTAATTCACTTATAATACTAGAAATTATTAACTTCTGGAAAACACAAATTTAACCCATATAATTATGAAAATGGAGGCTGATGAAAGGTTATATGGTCATGGAGTTATGACATGTGAGTGAAATGGTTTTGATAAAGGTGAAAGTGGATGATATTTTGAATACATGTTGGAGACTCTACAATTCCCATTCCTAGATGCTCTACTCAACTATGGATCAAATATAATGACATAGAATGGGACCCCTTCTCCTAGTGGCATGATACTTAACATTTACAAATAGATAGCAGGGGTATATTTTTGAATTCCTAAATCCTAAATTATATTTATGATTTTATACCTTCTAAAATATTCTAAAAGTCCATATATGGATATCTGGCATATGCATGAGTAATAGGGTCTAACATGGCATCCTCTCATACCAATATGGTTAACACATTAAGTAAACTTGTAGGAGGCATAACTTTGCATACAAGATTCAATGAGCATGATGTTTGCATCATTGGAAAATATCTAAGTGTATAATAACATCAAGGGGGTACACCTAAATATAAAAAAATTTGATCCCCAAAAGTGTCATTTGATGCCTCAAAATGGCTTTAGAAGTTTTCAAAGGGACCAATTTTCCAAACCTGGACCTATTGTTAAATGAAACTATTGTCACATACCCATTTTTCTTAATGACTTACAAAGGTTACATGGCACTCAAAATTTTATTTTTCTTTTTACTAACTTGGCAATAAGTTATGATACAACATTTTCACACACCTCTACTGAATTTATACTAACCACATTTGCAAAATACTTCATTTTCATCTCTCATACATTTTTTCAAACACTTTACATGTAAAACTTTGTCCAAATACTTTGTATCGAACCAATTAAGTAGTAGTTTTCTTGTAGATAATTTTCAAACATTTTTCATGAAATCAAATAAGAAACATTTATTTGATTCCACTCATAACATACTAACTGAAATATACCACTCAATCATGTAACTTTTGATTCTTGTGCTTGAGGTATTTGATCAAATAGTTTGTATGAAAATCGTAATAGAACACTTTTAACACAATTCTTCAAATAAATTCATGCAAATAGGAATATATTAGATACAATATTATTATTACACAATAATGTTGACATGCAACAATATTGTCTACATCCAAAAAACAACATTTCCATTGGGGCATTTAATCAAATAGTTTGTATGCAATGGATCATTAAACTAATTAAACATTTCTTCACAAAAAATGCATGAAACAAATATAGCAAATTCCTTGGGGCATATATCCTAAATTATAGTAGTTCAAGTTTTGGAAAATGAACCATATGATCAGTGGGATTTACCCTCATTATAGTCCACATTTTAGCCTCTAGAACCTCTTGTATGAAAAGTTATAACAAAAATTCTAACATGACATTTTTGATGCATTATTTTAGGATAATCAAGGAAGATTGACTTCGTATGATAATATCTTCTAAAATATCATCACCCAAGATTTTAAACCTGAATTAGAATATTAGTGGGAATTCCCCTCACTATGTCAGAGTTTCAGCTTTTGGAAGCTCCTACAAGAAAATTTATAACAAAAATGCCAACATGACTTATTTGATGCATGATTTTAGCAGCACCAAGGAAGCTCAAATTCCTCTGGTCATATCTTTAAAGATATTATGATCCAATATATTTAAGTTTGATGATATGATAAGTGGGATTTCCATTCATTATGGTTCAATTTTCAACTTCTGCAACTTCTAACAACCCCATTAAAAATCCATGTAATAAAGTTAATGAAGGAAAAAATAAGACCAAGGTCATAGGACACATATTCCAAGCTGAATGTTGGGAAAAAACAAAGGAATGGGGATCACTAGTGATTAATTGATGGCTATGGAAGTTGGCAAAGGCTTTGGCAAAGGAAAAGAGGAATTTATTGGCATCTTATTTATGAAATAAAGGAAAATAGGAGAAAACAGAAATGAGAGGTCATAGATTTACATGTGAGAAAAATTGAAGGAAAAATAGATGAAAATGATGAAAATAGAGGCCTCAATGATAAAAATGCTTCTGAGGATCAGTTCATGGGAGGTGAAAGAGAAATGGAGAGACAAAGGGAGAGAGAGATGGAGTTGGAGGGAAAAAGAGAGGTAGGTAAGAATAAAGACAATAGAGAGAGAAAAGTGGAGAAAGAGAGATGGAGTGATCAGGGAGATAGAGAGAAGGAGAGAGGATAGAAGGAAGGAAGAAAGATATAAGGGGGAGATAGAGAGTGAGAGGGAGAGATATATAGATATGGAGAAAGAGTGTGCATGTTTTGGGGGTGATATATAGAAATAAAAGAGAGGTAGAGGGAGATAAAGATATAGATGGGAGGTGATGAGAGAGATACAAAAAGGGAGGAAGAGATATATAGATATGGAGTGTGTATGTGTGTGGTGAGATAGAGAGACAAATGAGAGATGGAGTGAAATATAGATATAAATGGAGGGGGGAGAGAGGGAAAAAAATTTCTTACACTACATGGATTGATTTCAGTGTAGATGATGATAGCTAATCCTATTTGATTTTGTGCACTAGATGCATTGATTTAAATGTAGATGTTGATTTCTAATTATATTTGATTGTTTGCAATAAATGCCTTGATTTCAGTTCAGATGTTGATTTCTAATCCTATTTCATTCCTTGCTCTAGATGCTGTAGATGGTGATTTCTCATCCTATTAGATTTCTTGCACTAGATGCATTGATTTTAGTGTAGATATTGATTTTTAAGTATATTTGATTGTTTTCACTAGATGAATTTATTTCATTTTAGATGTTGGTTTCTAATCTTATTTGATTTCTTACATTATATGCATTGATTTCAGTGTATGTTGTTTTTTAATTCTATTTGATTGATTACATTAGATGGATTAAATGTCATTAATATTAAGACTCTAGATAATTAAAAATAGTTTTCAAATTATATGGATGGGGGAGAGAGGGAAGAATATTTCTTGCACTAGATGTATTGATTTCAGTGTAGATATTGAGTTCTAATTATATTTGATTGCTTTCATTAGATACATGGATTTCATTGTAGATGTGGATTTATAATCCTATTTTATGGCTTGCACTAGATCCATTGATTTTAGTGTAGATGTTAATTTCTAATCTCATTTGATTGGTTACATTAGATGCATTGATTTCATTGTAGATTTTTCTAATCCTATTTGACTGTTTGCATTTGACACATTAGATATTGTTACTCTTGAGGTTGTAGATTATTAAAAAATATATATTTTCAAGATACATTTAGTAATACGTAAAGGGACACTATTAATAAATGATTAGCTATCAAAAGTTGTGATGCCTAGAATTAAAATGAAAAGGATGTGCATAATCAATCTTTGTGCAAAGTGAAAATTAATCCTTGACAAGGTTGTCTCCCTTCTTCATCACCAACTAATTATTAATAGACAATTACATATATTCAAAATAATTTCAAATTACATGTATTTAAAATTACTAATAAATAATTGCATACAACGATGTTCTAAAAATATTTATAAGAAGAAAACATATATATTTATAGACATGAGAACAAATCAAAATATTATTGAAGAACATGTGATAATTTTTTTGAGAAACAAATAATGTAAATATTTTATAAGTATGGTCACTCATTAAGAAAAATAAAAAATACATTATTTCTTGACTTTTCAAAATAGACTTTAGTTAAAAAAATCATCAAAATATTCTTGAAGGAAATAAATTATTTGAAGCATTAGTGAAGAAACAAATTATTTCAAGAGTAATATTGATGCAACATATTATTAAAACTACTCTTCAAGGTATATTTTGTAATACTTGGAGGAACACTATTCATAATTAATTAGTTGTCAAAACTTGTGATAACTAAAATTAAATGAAATATACGTGCAATATCAATCTCCTTACAAACTATTGAAAATATTGTCTCATTTCTTCATCACCAACTAATTACATAAACATATAAAATTGTAACACAACGACTGTAACATTCAAAAACATTACTATCCAAATCCAAACACATAAACACACAAACAACTGGATTCATCACTTTAAGGAAGCAACATAGACTAAATTAATGAAGAAAATGATATGGTTGTGCCAACCAAAGAAAACCTAATATGAATTTTAAATTTTATTTCAAACATATACATAATAATGATAATCTAAAAATGTGAGGTTGTTTCCCTGAATTGGAGCCAGCTTAGATCCACCTAACACTGGATCTACAATGCATCTAAGGGATCAAATTCGTGGAGATACAAACCTTTCCTCAAATTCTACACACCAAAAAAAATTTTGATCCCTCTCAATACATAATAGATCCAATGTTAAATGGATCTAAAATGGTTCTTATAAAAAATATTGGAAATGCACATTTCCATTTGAGAATGCGCTGAACAATAATAAAACTAAATAATATTTTAAATATTATTTTCCATTTACTATTTTTATATTTTAGTTTTTCGATTTTAATGATGTATGTCCATATTTCGTCAACATGTATCAGTTTACTGTTACGCTCTCTTTCCATTCCACTTCCTGGCATAACCTGTATTTCAATTTCGCGTGTATTTGTTTCAAATTCAAATTATGCGTCTGGTTATTGCATTTCAGAATTTGGCTTGTTTTTCGTTGGTAGTTTTTTTGGGCACACGTTTTGAACCCGGGCCTATGTAAACCTGTAGGATCTCAAAAAACCGACATCATCCTCAATAAAAAAAATAGGAACGCCAAGGTAAATGGAAATAATTGAATGAATATGTGTGTTTTAATTGATTAACTTGTGAGTTTGAATAAGAATGTGCATTTTGATCCGGTTGCACGTTTTGACAGATTCGAAGAAGTTGGAATTCACTTGCAAACTTCTAAATCAATCGTACTTATATGGAAAAAGAGTTTGTTAGCGGCTTTATTTCACACTAAGGTTGAGAAGTCAAGTGTAATACTCACCTCTCTTATTTTGCGAGACAATTTTTCAACTATTGTGTGTATGTAATCTGCGAGATAATTCAGTCTCTTATAAATCAGGACAAGATTTAACCTATCCATAATACGATATTTCTTGCTATAGTTCAATTGAGAGAGGGTCAGAATGTTTATACATGCCATTTTCGTTATATTATATAATTTAATTCAACAGTGATTTAGGTTATATAGTTTATTTTTTATATGGAAAATTTATTTTTTCTATATAATTCTTATAAACTTGTTTATAGAAATTAATATTTCAAACTCGAGGGATTAATAAACCCATGGAATCATTAATATTATAAATCCAATGGATTAGTAAATACAAGGGATAAATTTTATAAATATAAGGTATCAATATAAAAAATCAAAGGCATTAATAAACTTTCGAAATTAATATTTGAAACTGAAGGGATTAATAAACCGAAAGGTTTAATATTATAAACCCAAGGAATTAGTAACCTTATGGGATAATTATTATAAACCCAAGGAATTAGTAAACCTAGGCGATAAATATTATAAACCCAAGGGATGTTGGGTGTGTGTTATATGCTTTCCATGACTAGTCGCATGTGTGGGGGCTGGGCAGTAGAGTGGGTTGTTCTCCCCACTCTTCGTTGCGCTAGGCGTGGCAAGGGGGTGCAACCTCCATTGTTGGGGATTTTGTAGGGGGTGATAGCTCCATTACATGGGGTTGCTCTGAGTTTTTTTTTTACCCGATAATAGGTGGACAGAACTACGTATGGTTTTGTGCATGGGTTTTGCACATGGTTTTGGGCATGATCGTTTTTTATCCATGGTATTTGTTGGATCTCGTCAAGGAAACTACAATTATGTTCCAAAACAGGGTTAATGGATTTGGGGGATTATGAATGCTTATATTATATATATATATAATATATATATAATATTATATATATATATAGTAAGGTTGAAAAGAATATAATGAAAAATCAATCTCGTAGTTCCAAGTTTGGGATCCACAAAAAATCTCTGTGTATATTTGTTTTATGTTTTATGTTCTCGCCATTGTTTACTTTTTGTTTTTAGAATTCTTCTATCAGTAATTTCTGTATATGGTTAGAACCTACAGGGTAAACAAACCCGAGGGATCAAATTAAAAATCTAAGGGATTAATAAACCTTAGGAATTAATATTTCAAACTCAAGGGGTTAATAAACCCAAGTGTTTCATATTATAAACCAAAGGAATTAGTCAACCCAATGGATAAATATATAAATCCACGGGATAAATATTATAAAACTAAGGGATAAGAAAACCCAAGGGATCAATATTAAAAACACAAAAGATTAATAAAGCCTAGGAATTAATATTTTAAACCCAAATGATTAATAAACCCATGTGATTATCCATATTATAAACCTAAGGGATCAATAAACCCTAGGGATTGTTAATATTATAAACTCAATGAATTAATGAACCGAAGTGATAAACATAAAAAATCTAAGGGATTAATATTATACCCTAGGAATATTTAACCCTTAAAATTAAGGTTTAATAAACATAAGAGATTAATATTACCAACCCAAAGAATTAGAAAACTCAAGGGATTAACGTTATAAACCCTAAATTATTATAAACCCAAGGGAATAATTTTTTTTTTTCTAAATAAGATTAATCTATTAACAAAGTAAGGAGGTACAAATACAACGTGACCAAAGTCAAAACTCTGCTCTGAAGAAAGGCAGAATTGTCAAGAAAAGGAGATGAGAAGACTGACTGTAGGCAATGAGCTCATTGTTGTGGCCGTTTTCAGGACCCATGCAGGAGACCCGGTTGCATTACAAACTTGCCCAGTGGTGAGGGTCGCACTACACGAAGACGAGGCCTGGGTGAGTGAACTAGTCATCTGGAGGCTATTCCTCGATACGACACCACCCATAATCTGGCGAATCCCTTGATTGAGTCGCATTTTGAACAGAGGGACTGGGGTCAACCGGCGCCATCACCACATCCTGAGCGCTGTGAACCTGTACATTCAAATCCTGCCGAGGCGCATTTCCAATTCGCAGCTGGAGGGAAGAAGATGGAGTAGATATTGCCCCCGAACCTCCCGAATGAGACCCAGAGTACTCTATCTGATTATCTTCATGGAAGACCACCGAGATATGAGCAATTATCGTAGGGCGATTCAAAGAGCTATTAAAGGTGAAGATTGTAGTTCCAGACATGGAAGGAGGCCCATGGTGGTAGCTAGTGGAATGGAGCCAGCCTCTCCCACTACGGGTGCTAGGGTAGCGGCCTACAAACAACTCACTGGAAAGGGAAGGCGAATAAGAGGATGAACTAGAATGCGCACGCCGGGGATGACCTCTTCGGCACCCCATTCTTTGGCCCAGATGAGGCATCTGGGAGAGAGTAGCAGAGGGACACCAGGAAGGCAGAGCAATAGCAAGGACCGGGAAATGGCAACAACTTTTCCACCAGAACAGAAAAACTTCACAGCAGAGACCCAAGGTCCAGGAAGGGAGCCACCAGAAAAGCTGAAGCCTCTTCGCCAAGAGAATAGAGCTGAGTGCTGAATTATCCCTTCCTAGGAAATCTTGAGAGGCTTCAAGAATGACAGAGCCAACATCCCACAATTCGAAACGAGAAACGAGTCCATAGATAAGAAAATAAATCAACAAGACAAAGACATTAAAACAACAGCTCGAAACCCAGGAAAGGAATGAGAGGAGGAACAAAAGCTACTCTGCCAAGAGGGCCGAGCAAAGAAACAGAGTAACCTTCCCTAGTAAGTTCCAAGAGACCTGAGGAATGACCGAGTTCACATCAAACAATCGGAAATCAGAAATGAGACCAGAGGCGAGAGAATGAATCAAATGAAATAGCAAAGACGAACTCACCGCATACCTAAGACATCTCCTGGCCTTATCCTCCTCTGGCGTGCCTTGGGATGCTCCTTCCATAACTATCGCATTGAACAACCCCACCTTCTGATGCAAGCTAGAGCGTGTGGAGGGAAGAACCAGAGCTATAGACATCATGTGAGAACCGGAGCCGCTGAAATGAGAGTCGATGAACCTTGCTCTGCGTGCATGCCAAGAGCCAACCGCCTTACCTTTCTTTAATGTTCTGTACCAGGTGGGCAGGTGTCGATCTACCTCGCCCCACCCCTATCCCTTCATATTTAAGGCCACCTCAAACACCCGCATCTGGGACACAAGGGAATAATATTAAATAGAAGGGATTAATATTATAAACCCAACATATATAAACCCTAGTATAAATATTAAAAACCTAAAATAAACATGGATGACCATTTTCCATTTCATATTGAGACAACCTTTGTCACAATGTGACATTCCACCATGGTTAATCTTCATATTGAGAAAATATTTGTCACAATGTGATGTTGGACAATGTTTGACCATGATCAAACATGGTTGATGATGGTTAACAATGTTTTAGCATGGATGATTTTCAACCCAAGGGATTAATATTATAAACCCTAAAATAAACAACGTCGACTATGGTTTAGCATGGTTGATTTTAACATTCATAAAATCTTTGTTAGAATGCAACATTGGACAAATGATGATGATGTTTGGCCATGGTTGATTTTCATATTGAGAATATGCTTGTCACAATGTGACATTGGACAATGGTTGACCATGATCAAAGATGGTTGATGATGGTTAACAATGGTTTAGCATGGATGATTTTCATATTGTGATAATTTTTTTTATAACGTGACATTCGGCCATGATTGATATTTATATTAAGACAATCTTCACCACAATGTGATATTGGACAACGGTTGACCATGATTCACAAGGTTGATTTTCATATTGAGACAATCTTTATCACAATGTGAGATTGGACCATGGTTGACCATCACTGACCAAGATTATAAATGCATGGGATTTATATTAAACCATAGGAATATGAAAATTATAAACCTTATGAATAATATTATACCCTAGGATTATGAACCCTTTTATTAATAAAAGAAATAAATTGATATTGCACCCATCATTATAAACACAAGCGATCTATAAACCCAAAGGTTGACCATCATTATAAACCCAAGAGATTTATACGAACCCTTGGATTAATAAACACAAAGGATTTAAATTATAAACCTAAGGCAATAATAAACCAAATGAATAAATACTAAAAACCCAAGGAATTATAAACCTAAGGGAATAATATTAACCTGAATGGACTAATAATATAAACCCACGCTATTTAAAGCCCAAGATAAATATTATAAATCAAAAAACAAACATAATTAATCATGATTAACTGTCATGACAACATATCGTATTCTAATATCCAATATATTTATGTCACAATGCAATAATGTAATATTACAACAATGTTTATCATAGAATGACAATGTTTGATATGAAAGTCCCTAAAATAAATAATAAATAAAATGCAAAAAAAAAAAATATAATTCTAAAATTTCAATTTATTTGTTTCTCATTTCATAATATATATTAATTATTAATTAATTTTATTTTATTTATTTTTAAAAACAATTCATTTGATTAACAAATTTTTATTTACTCTAAATAATTTAAAAATATAAATTTATTTAATTTTATATACAATTATTCATAAAAACAAAATATTTTTTATATCATAATTACTATATTTATCTTTATATCTATATTACTATAATTTTTGTTTTTTCGTAAAATTTTCATAAACTACAAAACCAACTTTTCTTATGATTTAAAAATTTACAAATCTAAAAATCTAAATAATCAACCCCACGACTCTTAATCCTTAATGTAACTTAAAACAATCTTATATAAGCTTTTGAAACAAAATACTGCACAAACAATTAATTAATTTATATTTATTTTTAATTATATTTAAAAATTTAAAATAAGTCAATAGAATTTGGGTTATGCATGAAAATTGCATGGGAATATTTTAATTTTTTATCAAAATGTCCATATTGAAATTATTGAAATTTTAAATAAATTTAATATGTATAGCAATTTAAGCCAAAAAAGATTGAATCGATTGAAAACTTTTATTATTATGTTAAACCTATTAAATAATATTAAGAAATTATTTTAATAATGGAATCCAATGTTGAAATTGCACATTATACTAATAAAACATTATAACATTATAGTGATAAGGTCTCCCTTTTTAACCTATGAAAATATATAAAACATTATAGTGATAAGGTCTCCCTTTTTAACCTATGAAAATATATGAAATATAGAAGTTCTTATATGATACGAGACGTTTATTTAGAAATTATTTTCAATTGAGAAATGCTTCACAAATGAATTCTAATAATTTTATATTAATTTCAATAAACTTATTTCATTTAAAAAATTGTGTTTTGAGATTTTTTCACATATTTAAATATAATAATTTTATTTAATATTTAATAAATTTATTTAATTAAATAAATATATATGTTTTTATAACAATTATAACAATTTAATATTTTAATAATTGAAATTTATTTTTATCTTTTATAAATATTATTAGTAATATTCAATTATGTATCACTTTGCTTTTACATATATACAATTATTTAGGTTTTTTAAATAGTGACAATGTTATATTTATCTTTATACATTTTGATAGTAGTATAGTTTTGCAGAGTTTTACTATATTTTTTTTAACATTGTATACAAATGGACAATGTGAAAGTTTTATGTAGTTTTCAATGTTATAGAGTGTATGTATGTAATTTTCAATGTTATAGAGTGTATGAATTAATGAAATTTTCACACAAATTGGCTCGATCATAGAGACTAAATGAAAGAATGATTTTTTTTGGATAAAAAATATTTTTGCTTCTATTATCTTTCTACAAATTCTTATTAAGAAAATATGTTCATGATGCGACCATACAAAGCAATTGAATATGATCTCTAAAAGCACTGCAATTTAAACAATTAGTAACAAGGATTTAACCATTTATTGAAGATCACATTTCAATTCGAACAATTAATAACAAGGACTTACCCATTTATTTATGAATGTGTGATGTGCAACAATCTTATTTTTACATCCAGGCTTCGAATTTCCATAAGCATGGCCATATCCTTCTCTTGAGATTACCATATTTTTGTACATGCATCTGCAAAGCAACATCAGACCCTCCTAAACATTTTCGAACTATTGTATGTACATGCATCCTAGCACAACCTTAGACACTCAACAATTTAGGGCTATTGTGGAGAGGGGAGAATAGAAATGACGCGAGTGGATAGAACATAATGAAAGGGTGAACCATAGGACAGGTTAATGAAAGGGACGACACTTGTTATTTGGAATTGGACACACGTTATCAATGTTCTGAAACCGATAATTACCTTATTTTGAAATACTCATTTCCACTACTATAACACGTGTGTGTAACATTTTGTAATCCTCCCATTCTCGTTATGGTACGTGTGTGCAATGCTTTGTAATATTCTCATTCTTGTTAATCCTCATAGGTGTCAATTAACAAATGGCATGGTAATTTTTTAATCAGGATTTTTAAAAATCTAATTTAAACAAGGTTTAATCATGTGATTTAGATATGGAGGGGGGTTAGTGGTATGAATTCCATGCATTGATATAGTGGCAATGGCAAGAATATAATGAAATCTTTAAATTTATACCTTTTGATCAAATTTTTTAATTATTAAAATAACTAAAGTTCACAATTCCAAAAGGAGGGATGCCAGCGTAATTAGTCTAACTTATGAAAGAAATGACTTTCTTATACTAAAACCTAATGATACAATTTCAAGAAATATTTTGATTTTTTGTTGTTTAAAACACATTTTGAATGGGAAAATGGATTCAATGCCCTTAAAACAAACAACTTAAACTCAAGGTTTTAAAAATCTCTTCCAGATTTTGCTTAAAATTAGCTAGAAAAAATTCCTTGAAAAATGTCATTTCGTATTAGTTACACTATGCTTTAAATATATACCTTGTTTAGTTTTGAATATATGCATTTTGAGACTAACTAAAAGTATATTTTTCATTAATATACATGAGTTGATAATTAATATATTTTATTTTATATACAATAACATGAATTTTTTATGTTATTGTTTTTATGTAATTATATTTTGATAAATCTTTATATATATTTATACGGGGTTTATTAAATATATACCCATCTTAACTTGAATCTATCAAGTTTCGAGAGAGATCAAGTCTCTCGAGGTGCAAAACAAAAGTGCAAATATAACATCTAATTTATTGTAAATCTTAATCTTATTTTGCATGCAAAACTTGAAAAATAATTTAGAACGCAAAGCATTTGATCCCTCCACCACTATTATATTTTATATTTTTTCTTATAAAATTATATTTTAATAAATCAATGCAAAATATATATAATTACACATATATAATAATGACAATTCACGATACTTTAGTTATAATATATTATCAATACATGATAATTAAAATTTACCTTTATATATTATTTATCTTATTAATGACAATTAAGATACTTTTAGTTATTAATATATTATTACTAATTGATATAAATGCACAAATCCATTGTTAAATTAAAGCTTTATTATATTAACTTAATAATTTAAGTATAATGCGTCAATATATTTATAAATGTATCAATTTATTAATATATCAATTGATATATACGCATAAAATTAATATTATTTATTAATGATACTATTTAATTAGTAATTATTATGGTTATTTATTACAAATATATTTATATGGTTTATCACGATAAAATGTATATATTTTATGATTCATGTTTGATGTACCTAAGTGATTATCGAACATTATATGAAAAGTTATAATTGAATTGCAATGAGTGTTATAAGTGTAAACCATGAAAGTTTAAATTTATCTATTATTATTATAGATATATTTAATTTAGGTTTTTACCGAATGGAAGGGGAATTAAAATATTTTAAGAATGGAAATTTCTATTTGAGTGTAAAATTTGAGGAAAGTTTCGCATATAGAAACATTTGATTCCTTTCAACGGTTAGTAGATTTTGAGTTAAATAGATCTATGTTAATTCTGGTTTTGTGCAACACACTAATAAATATTTTAATTATAAGAAACATTTTATTATTAATATTCTCTCTCTAGAGATAGAGATCCATAACTTATGGATATGGTTGCAATATCCATTCATGCGTTTTAAATATTTGCACTAATTTTTTATTCTTAACCTTTGTAGGAAAACCATCCAAAAATAAAATCTTTGAAAATAGCTCATACTCAGGTTAACATATTTACCATCATTTACTTTCCACTATAACTTAAGAAATTCTTTGCATAAAAAATGTATAGGAATAAGATGTAAGTAAATATTTATGGGTTCCTCAACACTTATGTTGGAGTAAAACTATAAATGTGTAGTTTTACTAGACCTCTTATCATCCCTCACCTAGATGATAAATATAAAAATATGTTGCAAAAATCAAATGTTCCGAAACATTTACAGTCTGTTAAGATGAAAGGGCAGCTTTTGTTAGAACACATCTGTCAAACCCTTAGAGTGAATATGATGCAAGGGTCAGCGTTAGAGACAGAAGTGCCCCAACACAAATGGGAATTAATAGATGGCACTATTCTTAGCATTGAGACAAAAATTCCTCCTTGGAAAAATCTTGTTATCAAACAAGATGATAAGATTTTTACGTTACTTCCACTTCAGTGTGACTAGTCTCATCTTTCAGACAGGGAATTAGTTGCAATAACAAATTGCACAAATCTTGCTCTAGATAGTTTGATTAAACATCTAGAAAGGAATCATCAATATGCAACCAGAGAAAATAAAATGCTCTAAGAAATAATTGATAAAATTCTTCAAAAGGTAGATTTTACTAGAGATCAATTACTAGATGGAATAAAAACTCTTGGATCAAATGATTTGCATATTGCTAAAACTATTGATGTTTTAGAAAAATGGATTAATGATCATTCCAAATGGATTGGCAAGGTACATTTAGTAGCAGATAAGAATCAGGATATGATGACAAGCTTAAAAACGTCACTTGAAGTAGTAAAGAAACAAGTTTGGGTTGTCTCTAATTCTGTTGAAAGTCTGAAAAAAGAAAAACACTCCTGATCCTACTTTTAAAGCTACTACTTATTTCTCATATCCTCAAGATCAATTGCCTTTCCATGTTGTTCCTTCTACTCTTCAATCAAAAATGAAGAATCCTGGTGATATCATTTTTCGTAAACCAGAAACTACCTTTGTCTATGCTCCTATGGCTAATCCTAGAATGTTTTCCAGTCTAAACTCTTCAAGCCCTAAACATAAAATGACAGTTTCTGAGTGGTTGAAATTAGGAGATGATCTTGATAAGCCTTCCAGTTCTGATACATACTCAACAAATTTGAAGCATCGCCCTCTGCTCCTCCTACTCTAGAAGATTTATAGTTTCTTGTGAATAATTTTTCTCCTCTTGATAAAGAAACTTTTCAGATAGCAAAAGGCATTCGTGATCTGATTTCATTTTCTGATGAAGAAGAACCCAAAGATACAACTGTACGTAAAGTTACTGATAGAAGTTGTTGGAATTCTTCTTGGTCACCTACTCCTACTAAAAGAGATTTCATGAAATGAGAATATCATAAAGATTGGTCTGCTTCTTCCACATATTCATGGAATATTGACAATTGTTCTGAAGTAGAAATATTGACTACATTGAGTTCCATGCTAGTTTGCTACTGCACATATTTAGCAGATGACATTTCTCCAATAAATGCAACCAGGAAAATCATCAGAGGATTCGAAGGACTCCTTGATTCTTGGCTTAAAGCAGAAATTCATTATGATCCTATCCTCATTCCTTCTTGGGAAACATTTGTGGTAATGAACCCAGATAATACTACATATATGGATCCACAAACTTCAATACCTGTGAATAACATGATTGGTTTCCTAATGCATGGCATTCTTGTCAATTTTTGTGGTTATCCTCAGATCAATAATGAACTTTCTACGGTCACACTTACATCCATGAAGATTACTAATATGTAGCATTTTGATGAATATTTTATGGAATATCTCCATCATCTGCATACTCTTTCTTCTGACATGATTCTAGATCCCAAATGGAAAGAATTTCATATCTTCTTTATCAAATTGGGTAACTACTGCCATTTTGAATAAGCTTCCTAGAAAGATTGGTGCCTATAAATTTAGTGTTATAAGACAAGCTATTAAGGTTGTCATTGTTGAACTCTGCTCTCAGATGAAAGTTTCTCAAGCTGCCACCAGCTCCACTAAACCACATGGCTATCAAAAATGATGTAAAAATTTGGATTTACATGGCTCTAAAAGTTTAGGGGGATATGATCGTCGTCACTCTAAAAATAAAGCTTACTCCAAGCAAACTTTTAGATCTGCAGAAAACAAAAAAATCGTTCATAGAAGGCCTCCCAAAGAATACAAAAAAACATACTAGTTTCATCAAAGGCCAAAACATAAGCAAATATTTTTCTTCCATTGCAATGAAAAATGACATATTGCTTCAAATTGTGCAAAACAGAAAAAAGGCAAACAATAATCTGGGAAGAAGAAACAATTTAGCTATAAGAATAAATCGGGCAAGGTAAATATTATTGATCTCCCTTCTAGCTCTGAAGAATTAACATATTCAGAAAACTATTATGATCTAAATGACCAGATACATGTTGTTTATGAAGAAGAAGATTCTGAAGTTGAATATTGTAAAGATCCACACTGTAATGAATGTTTTCAAGAACTCTGTGAATGAAGTGATCCTAACATTTGCAAATGTAATGTAGTCAGGATGTTCAGACCACTATCAAATGAAAGATTAGATCATGATGATCTTTCTAGAAATTATTTTACAAAAATTGTTAATGCTGATGATCCAAAAGTCAAAGAAATGTATAAAGGATTGCTGATGACCCATCTTCAACAGTCCAAGTCACAACAATATCAAGAACAACAAAGATAATAGAAAAATCATCAAGATAGCTATATTCCATCGGCAACCTTATTTTCAGTTGATGGTCGAACAAGACAATTTAGACAACAAACAATTGAAGATGTTCTTCCTCAAACACTTCCTACAATTAATCAAGCTATCAAAGATCTCAGAAAAGAAGTCAGAGAGAATATAAGGCTATGCATTGAAGCACATCAAGGGCACAATATACATTCTTTACATGCACAACCCACAAAAGGAGAATCTTCACAAACAGAACAGAAAGAACCAGAAAGACAGCATGATGCATATCATGATCCAATGAAAGCGATTTTCAAATGTGAATACTTTAAAACTCCAGATGAAGAATTTGAAGATCCTAGATCTGGATTAGGAATGAATGCAATGAACGCAGATGTAATGTACTGTGTAAAAATGAAAATCAGAAATAGTTCTTCCATAGAATGGTGGAAGGTTCTAATTGATACAGGCTCAATATTGAACATAGTAAGCGACACTGTAATTCCCTATCCTCAAAGACAAAAGACAAAGTGTCCAGGAGTTGTTACTCCAAGTGGAGAAATCAAGATAATGGAAGTAGCTATAATAGATGCCTTCGTTTCTCAATCTGAAGGAATTCAAGTTCATGGTCCATTAATCATAGGGCTTGATTGTGCTATGTACTTAGGAACTCCTTTCCTGAGCAATTTCAGAAGACATGGAAGCACTTATGATGAAAGATCACAGAAATGGGGATATTTTCTTCTCTTCAAAGGTATAGATTATTTCTATCCATTTATTCATTCCAATTCTCCTAATCCATTGAGAAAAATTGATAGATTACAAAATACCTTGGCAAAGATGGAGAAGAAGAAAGAAATGGCTTTGGTCAAAAAGTTCAAGAATCTATCTTGTGAAGATATAAAAACAAAGATTAGGGAAAATCCAGGAATTTCAACTGGATTTTCCTTAATCTTTGTTTTTATATCTTCACAAGATAGATTCTTGAACTTTTTGACCAAAACCATTTCTACTTGATTTGTACTTGGATAATAAAATTCATAAAAAGAAATCCATTGGTTATTCTATTCCATCCAAGCTTTCCAATTTTTAATGTTGACTTTGTTGATTTTTTAACTATCTTTCCTTGAATAGGTTTTCATTTCTTCACAGTATCTATACTCTTGATAATGAGTATGCAGATCCCAGTTAAACATTTTCTTATACCATTCATTTGAGGGATCATAAGGACTTATTCCTTTGTATATATTAAGAAAATTGAATGATTTCTTCATCAGAAGGAAGTTGTATTTTACTAGGAATCTTACTCCTAGGATCCAATCTGTAGCTGGGGATTTCTTTTGGATATCCTAAGTCTTTTGTGGCAAATTTTCCTACTAATTGAAGCAAAATTTCTTCATGACCTGAAAAAGGAGTACACTTTATATATTCCTATGTTTGATTTCCAGAATTTGGAACAAAACAAATCATGTTTATTCTTCTTCTGTCTTTATCCTGTTCTTCTTTTTCATGGGGTTTTGGAAGACTAGGAGTTTGCTGACAAAAGATAGGAGAACAATGAGGATGATTACGTATAGATGGCTGTGGAAATTGTTGAATTTGGAATGTTGATTGCATATTAGTTATTCTAGGAGGAACAATATTTGAATGCGGAGACTGAATAGTTTGTGCAATCATATTTGATAACATATGCATGAAGTTTGGATCAGAAGTAAGATCATATGAATGACTTGGTGATCCTTCAGGAATAGATGTAATAGAGGACATTTGTGGTTTTACTGTGACTTCAGTTTCTACAGGGTTTTGTATAACAAGAGGAGGAGGAGGTCCACCATTCTTAGACTATGCATACTCTGATTGGGGAAAGAAACGAGTTCGAACAAGCCCATTATCTTCTCGAATAGAAGTTTGAGCAATGATAGGCTATGGACAAGGAGAAGAACGAATAGAAGCCCAATTTGTGACCCATTCTGTTAGCGGTTTAAGATCTCGACGAGATATCATTTGAGGAGCAACAAGATTTAAGCCATAGTCATGAGTGATTAGAGTAGTGAACTCAGAGGTTTCAAAAACTTGTTGGACAATAGAAGGAGTGGTATTCTTATAAAATTTGATGACATCACCAATGAATAGCTACATTATTGCTATTATCTTCAAAATCATCATATCCATGTGTTTGGATGCCGAGTATTAGAGCATTGATGATATTAGGATCATCTAAGGAAATAGAAAATTCAGGAACACAGGACCAAGAGATTGGACCGTAGGCTAAAGTTCCTTGACATCCTCCAATTAAAGCTTTATGAAAAGTTTTCCATCGATGATCAAAAACACAACAGAAGACAACAACGTCTTGACCTTTTCTATGTAGTGGCTGAATTCCAATTTGGATATGACCAAAATGAGAAAAATTGAGACCAGCTTTTAGTGCAACAGTAAACTCAGATTGCTTCAAAATGTTCATTGTTTGAAGCAGACGATTATTACTAAAGGTTTGTAGAATCTCTTCTTTAACCTTATATCTCGAGTATTGTATAGTGTCTAATAATCCCATATTTTTATAGACATCTTTGGGGTCTATTTTTGGTAAAGAACAAGAACCAGACTTACTCTATTCATTTAATAATGTAATAGATTTATCATGGACGACAGTGTGAAAACCATATTGTATTTTTTCGTTACATTCTCTTTCTTCTTCTTCTCTATGAATTTCATCAAAACTTTTATCACTAAACTTATGAAGAGAACTTCGTGCTGGAGAAACATTATCCATAACCAATACTTTCTAACAACAGGAAGAAAGCGGAAATACTTTCAACCTCGCTTTGTAGTGGTCTTCTTATAAAATTTGATGACACATTGCCAACGAATAGCAACATTATTGCTATTATCTTCAAAATCATAATATCCATGTGTTTGGATGTCAAGCATTAGAGCATTGATGGCACTAGGATCATTTAAGGAAATAGAAAAATCAGGATCACAGGACCAAGAGATTGGACCATAGGCTAATGTTCCTTGACACCCTCCAATTAAAGCTTTATGAAAAGTTTTCCATCGGCGATAAAAAACACAAGAGAAGATGGAAATGTCTTGACCTTTTATATGTAGTGGTTGAATTCTGATTTGGATATGACCAAAATGAGCAAAATTGAGACCAACTTTTAGTGCAGCTGTAAACTCAGATTGCTTCAAAATGTTCATTGTTTGAAGCAGACGATTATTACTCGAGGTTTGTAGAATCTCTTCTTTAACCTTATATCTCCAGTATTGTATAGTGTAGAGCATTGATGGCATTAGGATAGTCTAATGAAATTGAAAAATCAGGAACATAGGACCAAGAGACTGGACCGTAGGCTAATGTTCCTTGACATCCTCCAATTAAAGCTTTATGAAAAGTTTTACGTCAACGATAAAAAACACAAGAGAAGACAACAATGTCTTGACCTTTTCTATGTAGTGGTTGAATTCCGATTTGGATATGACCAAAATGAGAAAAATTGAGACCAGCTTTTAGTGCAGTTGTAAACTCAGATTGCTTCAAAATTTTCATTGTTTGAAGCAGACGATTATTACTCGAGGGTTGTAGAATCTCTTCTTTAACCTTATATCTCCAGTATTGTATAGTGTCTAATAATCCTAGATTTGTATAGACATCTTTGGGGTCTTTTTTTGGTAAAGATCAAGAACCAGACTTACTCTGTTCATTTATTAATGTAATAGATTTATCATGGATGAAAGTGTGAAAAACAAATTGTATTTTTTCGTTACATTCTCTTTCTTCTTCTTCTATAAGAATTTCATCAAAACTTTTATTACTAAACTCATGAATAGAACTTCATGCTGGAGAAAAATTATCCATAACCAATACTTTCTAGCAATGGGAAGAAAGCGGAAATACTTTCAAGCTCGCTTTGTAGTGATCTTCTTATAAAATTTGACGACACATCAAAAATGAATATCAACATTATTGCTATTATATTCAAAATAATCATATCCATGTGTTTGGATGCCGAGCATTAGAGCATTGATGGCATTAGGATCATCTAAGGAAATAGGAAAATCAGGAACACAGGACCAAGAGATTGGACTGTAAGCTAATGTTCCTTGGCATTCTCCAATTAAATATCTATGAAAAGTTTTCCATCGGTGATAAAAAACACAAGAGAAGACAACAATGTCTTGACCTTTTCTATGTAGTGGCTGAATTGCAATTTGGATATGACCAAAATGAGAGAAATTGAGACCAGCTTTTAGTGAAGTTGTAAACTCAGATTTCTTCAAAATGTTCATTGTTTGAAGCAGATGATTATTAATGGAGGTTTGTAGAATCTCTTCTTTAACCTTATATCTCCAGTATTGTATAGTGTCTAATAATCCTAGATTTGTATAGACATCTTTGGGGTCTATTTTTGGTACAGACCAAGAACTAGACTTACTCTATTCATTTAATAATTTAATAGATTTATCATGGATGATAGTGTGAAAACCAGATTGTATTTTTTCGTTACATTCTCTTTCTTCTTCTTCTCTAAGAATTTCATCAAAATTTTTATCACTAAACTCATGAAGAGAACTTCGTAATGGAGAAAAATTATCCGTAACCAATGCTTTATAACAACAAGAAGAAAGCGGAAATAATTTCAACCTCCCTCTGATACCAACTACTCTAATCACTCATGACTTTGGCTTAAATCTTGTTGCTCCTCAAATGATATGTCGTCGAGATCTTAAACCGCCAACAGAATGGGTCACAAATTGGGCTTCTATTCATACTTCTCCCTGTTCACAGCCTATCACTGCTCAAACTTCTATTCGAGAAGATAATGGCCTTGTTCGAGCTAGTTTCTTTCCCAAATCAGAGTATGCACAGTCTGAGCATGGTGGACTTCCTCCTCCTCTTGTTATATAAAACCCTGTAAAAACTGAAGTCCCAATAAAACCACAAATGTCCTCTATTGCATCTATTCCTGAAGGATCACCAAGTCATTCATATGATCTTACTTCTGATCCAAACTTCATGCATATGTTATCAAATATGATTGCACAAACTCTTCAGTCTCCACATTCAAATATTGTTCCTCCTAGAACAATTAATATGCAATCAACATTCCAAATTCCACCAAATTCCACAAGTTGCACAACCATATGTATGTAATCATCCTCATTGTTCTCCTAGCTTTTCTCAACAAACTCCTAGTCTTCCAAAACCCCATGAAAAATAAGAACACGATAAAGAGAGAAGAAGAATAAACATGTTTCGTTTTGTTCCAAGTTCTGGGAATAAAACACAGGAATATACAAAGTGTACTCATTTTTCATCTCATGAAGAATTTTTGCTTCAATCAGTAAGAAAATCAGCTACAAAAGGCTTAGGATAACTAGAAGAAATCCCCAGCTACAGATTGGATCCTAGGAATAAGATTCCTAGTAAAATACAGCTTCCTTCTGATGAAGAAATCATTCAATTTTCTTAAGATATACAAAGGAATAAGTCCTTATGATCCCTCAAATGAATGGTATAAGAAAATGTTTAACTGTAATCTGTATACTCATCAGCAAGAGTATAGATACTGTGAAGAAATGAAAACCTATTCAAAGAAAGATAGGTCAACAATCAACAAAGTCAACAAAAAAAATTGGAAAGCTTGGATGGAACAGAATTACCAATGGATTTCTTTTTATGAATTTTATTATCCAAATATAAATGAAGTAGAAATGGATTTGGTCAAAAAGTTCAAGAATCTAACTTGTGAAGATATAAAACCAAAGATTAAGGAAAATCCAGCTGAAATTCCTGGACCTCTTATCATCCCTCACATAAATGATAAATATAGAAATATGTTGCAAAAATCAAATGTTCTGAAACATTTACAGTCTGTTAAGATGAAAGGGCAACTTTTGTTAGAACACATCTGTCGAACTCTTAGAGTGAATATGATGCAAGGGTCAGCGTTAGAGACAGAAGTGCCACAACACAAATGGGAATTAATAGATGGCACTATTCTTAGCACTGAGATAGCAATTCCTCCTTAGAAAAATCTTGTTATCATACAAGATCATAAGATTTTTAAGTTACTTCCACTTCAGTGTGACCAGTCTCATCTTTCAGAGAGGGAATTGGTTGTAGCAACAAACTGGACAAATCTTGCTCTAGATAGTTTGATTAAACATCTAGAAAAAATCATCAATATGCAGCGAGAGAAAATAAAATGCTCCAAGAAATAATTGATAAAATTCTTCAAAAGGTAGATTTTACTAGAGATCAATTACTAGATGCACTAAAAACTCTTGGATCAAATGATTTGCATATTGCTAAAACTATTGATGTTTTAGAAAAAGGGATTAATTATAATTCCAAATGGATTGACAAGTTACATTCAGTAGTAGATAAGAATCAGGATAGGATGACAAGCTTAAAAACATCACTTGAAGTATTAAAGAAACAAGTTTGAGTTGTCTCTACTTCTGTTGAAAGTATGAAAAAAGAAAAACACTCCTAATCCTTCTTTTATAGCTACTACTTATTTCTCAGATCCTCAAGATCAATTGCCTTTCCATGTTGTTCCTACTACTCTTCAATAAAAAATGAAGAATCCTGGTGATATCATTTTTCCTAAACTAGAAACTACCTTTGTCTATGCTCCTATGGCTAATCTTGGCATGTTTTCCAGTCTAAACTCTTCAAGCCCTAGACATAAAATGACAGTTTCTAAGTGGTTGAAATCAGGAGATGATCCTGATAAGCCTTCTAGTTTTGATGCAGTACTCAACAAATTTGAAGCAGTGCCCTCTGCTCCTCCTACTCTAAACGATTTAGAGTTTCTTGTGAATAATTTTTCTCCTCATGATAAAGAAACTTTTCAGATAGCAAAAGACATTCCTGATCTGATTTCATTTTCTGATGAAGAAGAACACAAAGATACAACTGTACATAAAGTTACTGATAGAAGTTCTTGGAATTCTTCTTGGTCACCTGCTCTTGATAAAAGAGATGTCATGAAATAAGAATATCATAAAGATTGGTCTGCTTCTTCCACATATTCTTGGAATATTGACAATTTTTCTGAAGTAGAAATATTGTCTACATTGAGTTCCATGCTAGTTTGCTACCGCACATATTTAGGAGATGAATTTTCTCCAATAAGTGCAACCAGGAAAATCATCAGTGGATTCGAAGGACTCCTTGATTCTTGGCTTAAAGAAGAAATTCATTATGATCATGTCCTCATTCCTTCTTGGGAAACATCTATGGTAATGAACCCAGATAATACTACATATATGGATCTGCAAACTTCATTACCCGTGAATAACATGATTGGTTGCCTAATGCATGGCATTCTTGTCAATTTTTGTGGTTATCCTTAAATCAATAATGAACTTGCTACAGTCACAATTACATCCATGAAGCTTACTAATATGCGGCATTTTGATGAATACTTTATGGAATATCTCCATCATCTGCATACTCTTTCTTCTGACATGATTCTAGATCCCAAATGGAAAGAAATCTTCATTTCTTCTTTATCAAATTGGGTAACTACTGCCATTTTGAATAAGCTTCCTGGAAAGATTGGTGCCTATAAATTTGGTGTTATAAGACAAGCTATTAAGGCTGTCATTGTTGAACTCTGCTCTCAGATGAAAGTTGCTCAAGCTGCCACCAACTCCACTAAACCACATGGCTATCAAAAATGATGTAAAAAATGGGATTTACATGGCTCTAAAAGTTTAGGGGGATATGATCGTCGTCACTCTAAAAATAAAGATTACTCCAAGCAAATTTTTAGATCTGCAGAAAACAAAAAAATCGTTCATAGAAGGTCTCCCAAAGAATACAAAAAAACATACTAGTTTCATCAAAGGCCAAAACAGAAGCAAATATTTTGCTTCCATTGCAATGAAAAAGGACATATTGCTTCAAATTGTGCAAAACAGAAAAAAGGCAAACAACAATCTGGGAAGAAGAAACAATTTAGCTATAAGAATAAATCAGGCAAGGTAAATATTATTGATCTCCCTTCTAGCTCTGAAGAATTAACATATTCAGAAAATTATTATGATCTAAATGACCAGATACATGTTGTTTATGAAGAAGAAGATTCTGAAGTTGAATATCGTAAAGATCCACACTGTAATGAATGTTTTCAAGAACTCTGTGAATGCAGTGATCCTAACATTTGCAAATATAATGTAGTCAAGATGTTCAGACCACTATCAAATGAAAGATTAGATCATGATGATCTTTCTAGAAATTATTTTACACAAATGGTTAATTTTGATGATCCAAAACTCAAAGAAATGTATAAAGGATTGCTGATGACCCATCTTCAACAGTCCAAGTCACAGCAATATCA
>APFE031696999.1:0-11220 GCA_000404065.3 Pinus taeda
ATATGGCTCAAAATAAACATAATCCAGCATTTTGCGCTTGGACCACACCTCACCCACATTTGGTATCCCGGTAGCCTTTGAAATCACCTCCGGAGATAGTACAAAATTCACCCCTGCAAGAGTGACCTACCCATCATGAAGGTGCAAAACAAATAAGCGGGCCAACTCCCTGTGGTGCTGAATCTGAGCAAGCCTCTCACAAAACTGAAAACATGACATATAACGGAAACCATTCATTGCCAAAGGACAGGTCTGCAATTCTGCCAAAGAGGTGGGTTCCTCTCTCCTATGATGACCACCTTTGCCACCCTTACGAGGCCTCTGCTATACCTCAACCTCTGTAGATGATGAATGGTCATCACCTTGCTCATAAGTCTCGGTATCTGACATGGTTTTGGAGCAAGATGGGCAAACTGAAGGACAAATTGGACTGTTGCCTCTGCCTGCAAAAGTACTGAACTTTATGCTGTTTCAAGGGGAAAAAACATGAGGGGAATGTTAGGGGAGGGAACTTCTTTAACAAGGAATGGGAATATATGATAATAACAGGGAATTTTTCAAGGGAAACTTTATACATTGTCATGCATATAGGAACCGTTTTAACATTGGGAAATCATTTGCCAAGAACATCTCATATGGGACAAAACATGTATGATAATAAACATGGAAGGGGCATACATGAATCAAGAGGGACATAGGGACACCATACACCAAATTCACTGAGGAGTTCATGTGTGTTATAAGGCAAATTATGCTCTTTTTGTTCTTTAAGGGTTACATGTACATTAAGGAGTACATACTCATCATTTTCACATGAAGGGAAAGTGTTTCATGTACAAGGGAATGTCAAGGATATATAGGGGTTGTACATGCTTTTAAATACACAGCACATTAAATTTACATGACTCTTTTCAATCTTCACAATGTATCTTTTCTTTTTGTTTTAGTTTTTTGCATGTGTATGGTAGAGGGAATTAGGGTTTGAGTGCTTGTGAGAGGGGTAGGGTTTATAGCTTAGGGATGGGGGAAGGGCAAAATTTATGTGCAAATGAAATAGGACAGAGATGCAAACATGATTATTAATGAAAGAGGGGAAAAAGGAAGGGATCAATGGGACAATAAACACTAGAAACAGTCACAAAACCCTAGCATTTTACAAACATTAGCAACAGCCATATTAATCCATTCACTTGCAATTTTAAATGATAAAACCATGACACACATCATTATTTTCACCATCCATTAGCATCATTCATGAATTGAGTGCCTACCTCGATCAATTTAGCATGCAAGAGGGCGATTTGGTCGATTTAGAGTGATTCTGGACAAAACAGTTCGAGTGGTCGCGCCCCTGCTCTGAGTGGTCACGCCCCGCCTGAGTGGTCGCGCCCCTTAGGAAAATACACCGCAGAAGTGGCGCTGAGTGGTCGCGCACCAAGTTTGAGTGGTCGCGCCCCCTAAAAAAGACTCTAACTTGCTGCAAATCGCCTCTATGACCTCTCACTTGCCTTTGCAAACTCTCAAATGCATAATGAGGCATGTTTAGAGGAAATTTACTCCTTATAGGCCCAAATTTGAAAAAATTAACTTACCAAACCCACTTTCTAATGTTTTTTCTTTGACATTCACTTTAACACTGTTTTGAGTTCACTTTGTCCTGAATTTGATCTTTTGAGTGCTTTAACTCCGTTCTTTTTGCAGGTTGACTATCTGATGGACTTTGGCGAGGAAACCAGGGTTATTGCCGGCATTTTGAAGAATTTTGAAAATTTTCCTTATTTTTGCAAATTTCACATGACCTTGGGTTTAAAAACAAGGTTTTTAAATCCAAGGTATAAATGAGCTATACCTGATGAAAAATATCGATGGAACATATTTACATACCTCCTTCCGGCTTGCTGGGGACTATTAGACCTTTAACTCATGACCTTGCAGTGATTTTGACCAAAACCCTAGACCTAAGACTTGGGATTTCAAGACAAAAAAATAAAACAAGTGTAACACAAGCTTATTAAATGAAATGATCTGATCCAGCAAAGCCAAAAAGGGAACAAAGACCAGCTCCTCCATCAGTGTTATGGCATGCCTAACGGGATGCAAAACTGATACTGATGAGACACCTACCTATGCACATGCAAAGATCTTTTGATCACCGATGGAGGGCTCAAGACCGACACTAACAGAAGGTAAATCATGCTGCAGAATCAAGTAATAGAGTAGGTCAAGATGCAATGGGAGCACTTTGAACTCGATGAAGATGCTTGAGATATGGCTGAGAAAATAAGGGTGTTGTCACCCATATTTTGTTTACTAAATAAGTGCATGTAAGAGTTGTATATATAAAGCTAAACTTTTTGGTTTTGTTTTCTGTTACATAGAACACTAAGGACAATGTTCCCTTTAAGGGGGTGGGGTTTATAACACCTCTGACATATGCCCCCAATTTGCATAATTTTTTATTACAAATATAAATAAATTTTATTTAACTAGAAATTGTTGGATAAGGGAACATGGATCCACAATCTTAGGGGAGGTTCAAGTGGTGACTTAAATAGAATAACCACCCACACACCTCACTCAACAACTGGAAATAATATCTCGAAGGGAAATCCCCACATTTCCCATATCGAGGGAACAAGAGTGACATGAGGAATATGAATATCCTTGTGAAGGAAAAGGGGGCACAAGAAAAATAATAGGGGAAGGTAATTGGATGGGGATTCAAATATCAAAGCAGAGAGAAGGTCAGAGGGTGTAGTGTAGGAAAATAAAATGTTGGAGGAATGAAATTTGGAAGCACATGCTGAGTGTTCCAAGCCCAAGTATGTCATTGTCTCAAGTAGTAAAGTCCTATCTAGCCAAGCTGAAGTTCCAAAGAGTTAAGTCACATCAAGTCACAATTTCTTTAGAACAACCATATCCCATCAGTTGTTAACGCTGCATCATTGAGTAAGATTAATGGAAATCATAACATCAGTCAAGGTGTCAGCTCACTGTGAGTGTCAAGTATTTATCAAGGTATCAATTCATTGTCACATGTAGTCGTTGTTCAAGGTTATTTTACAATATGTCAAGTTGTCAAGTTTATATACAACTATCACATGTGCACACCAATACTCATAATTACAAGTGCTACAAGATTGCTACTTCATGCCTTCAAAAGTATATGATAGGTATGCATGGTGTACAAAAATCATCCTTAATAGATGCAAGTAAAACCATATAAATTCACCCAAAATACTACAACATTTAGGCCATATCACGTGTTTTCTAAGAGTTTAAAGGGGGCCGAGAGTATAGGAGACTAGTTACATACCTCTGATTTTCACCTATAAAAATAGTTGCTAAACAGAAATTCAATTATTTTGCATAGAGGTGTTGACAATGAGAGGGTAGAATTTTATAAATAAAAGATAGGGTTTCTTCAGATCCAAATGAAAACCTTTTAGGCCATTGTTAACTGAGATAGATTAATGTTTGTTAGTATATAATGATAAACCTTGATCAAATATTATTTCCCTAGAGGGTTGAAGACATCCTTGCTATAGTAAAACCAACGATCACCCAAGTACCAAACCAAAACGATGTAAAACTCCCAAAAACCCTCTAGCTTGATTTTTTGTTCTTCTAAAGGGCCAAAGATTATAATTTCGGAACTTGACTTCTTTGTACCCAAAAACCTTTCGCTTGATTTTCTATTCTTCTAAAGGATTGAAGGTTATAATTTATGAACTTGACTTCTTTTTACCCAAAAACCTCTCGATTGATTTTTTGTTCTTCTAAAGGGCCAAAGATTATAATTTTAGAACTTGACTTCTTTTTAATTCGCATTAACATTCATGACTAAGAAGAGAGGTATGAACCTCTTCTTATAGGTAGAGGGGTTCTAATGATGACCGTTTGAGGACATAGGAAGGTGATTCTTAGATGGAAGTTAGAGTAGGGATTACTAGGAATTAAAGAATTAATTTTTTTATATTAAATGAGCCTTGTAATTAAAGGAAGGAGGGTTTTTATTCTTATGTGGCATTTTTGGTCTTTTAAAATGATGGACTTATAGATAAATAATATTTAATTTAAGGATAATATATCTATCTAAATAATCTTTAAATTAAATATTTATGTTAAGGATGTTGCTTAGAAATATTTTCATTACCACTATAATTTTGAAATCAATGATTGGCTTAGTGCATATGGTCCTACCAAGTTTGTGAAGTCAATGATTGATTTATTTCTTTTGGTTTTTTAATTTATTCAAATTATACGTGGTGAGATTATGGTGATAAACACTATCATATATTGGGAACTGACGGAGAAGGTTGCATGTCACTACCCCCATAGTTTTAGCCCACAAAACTGAGTCTTCAATTTCAAACCTAGTTTTGTCACAACCCAAGAGGAACCATAGAGCGTATCAAATATCAACAAAAAATATCTTTGAGGAGAATCTAATGACCTAGATCTCCAACACAAAATCAATGGTTTGACCTCTCAAAAACCCTCGACAAGATCAAGGTACATCCTTAGTCCAAGGAACCCAAACCTTAGAAGTGGGGTTTTCAACCATCCAATAATATAGTTTCCATCTTGATGCAATATGACAATTACTAGGAAGTGTTAATTAACCATTTGACATCAATGAATGGTGTTTTGGTCAAACTCAAACCAAGTCAACTCCATGGGTTGACATCAATAACAAGACCATCCAAAAATATCACCCTTTGCCACTAATGGAAACACGTGTACTTTTTTTGCTATTACAACTCCCCCTGACATCATACTTCTTCTTCTTCATGAAATTTCAATCTCCTTCTCACATTTTTCTCTCCCTCTTTGACATCAATGGAAAAGGGTGACTCACCCTGACAATCTGCCTACTTCTTATGGACATGTTATCTACTTGTGCTCCCCTTGATGAGAAGCCTTATTGTAATAGTCTATCAATGATGATCCCTATGGACCTATGTCCTGAAGAGAAGCCTTTGTTTGTGAACCCATAATTCTTCAACTGTTATGCTCCCCCTGAACCTATTTTGAAACTACCATCTTGTTCAAACTATTTTTCTATCAATCATAGACTTGTGCCATATACTACTGCATAGACTCCCCCTATACAAACTTTAAGGATTCAATGAGTCAGATTGTTCAAAATAGAGATTCACCTAATGAGTCATATTTATGCAATTCCTCACAACTTGTTACGAATCATGAAGGCATGATTGTTGGGGCTTTCTTGTCTTTCTGCACTTCTTGTTGATCCTTTGCCTATTCTTTCTATTTTTGTTCATCTTGTACATGTTTCCTCTTCCTAACCTTCTTATTTTCGTCATCAATATTCATGATTGATTCCATTTTTCTCCTACAATGACAAGCTATGTGTCCATGATTATGACATTTAAAGCATTCAATGTCATCCATAGAAGATTCCTTCTGGTATCTTTATAGAAAACCAGCAAACTTGCTTCTACGCTTTTGCAGATAATAGTTGTACTTGTCAAAAACTTCACAATCCCTGGTCATATATCCATAATTAGCACATAAAAAGCAATAACCATTAAATAAATGTGCATACTTGAATGGTTCATTTGGATGCGATGGTCCTTGATATTTATACATGTCAAAAAATTTACAATCCCTAGCCATATGTCCATAGTTAGCACACAAAAAAAAATAACCATTAAATAAACGAACATATCTAGAAGATTTATCATTCTTGTTTGGAGGTGGTGTCATGGTCTGTTTTCGTCCTTTGTTGTTGACTGCTTTGGTCTTGTTCTTTGTAGTTGCGACATTCTTCTTTGGATTTTCACTTTTATCAGCTTCCTTCTTAGAATCATCATGTGAAGATATGGAGGTTGTGCCTTCATCAACTAGAGCTTTACCAGCTTTAATTCCCTTAATTTTTTCTTCTTCATTTGTCTTATCTTGTAAGTGTTCTTTTTGTGATCCCTTGAGTTTGTTGATCTCATCATGGGTTGCATCAAGTTCTCCTTTCTTTGAGCAAGTTCTTCCCAAAATCTGTCCTTCAACAATTTTCTTCTTTCTTCTACTTCTTCAACCTATAGCTTGATAAGAGAGGTATTTTCAAATTTTTTGTTGCGTACCTGTATTTGTTCCTTTTTCTTCTCAATCTCAATCCTGAGCTTGCTTATTTAAACTAAATAGGTTTCCAATTCCTTCTGATTTTGGTCAACTGTGGATATGTATCTTTGATCAAATTCCTTCCTTTCAATTTTTGCTTCTTGCATCTGTTGTTTGAGCCTATTAATCTATGCAAACATTGTGTTGAGTTCTTGTTTCTTCTATTAGACTTCTCTCTTTAGGTCTTGTGTCTCGGTATTCTTAACTTATTTTAATTGAGTTCTAAGACTACTAATCATCTTCTCAAACTCTTCATTTTCTTTGATGAGTTCTTTTGTTGTATTCAATTCTGCTTCCAAAAGTGTCGTCTTTTCCTTTTGAATTTTGAATTCCTTTATCACCTTGATCACTTGATTTTGAAAATTTGTCTTACTCATTTATCCAATTTATTCATCATAATTAGAAGGATCTAATTTTTCAATAACATCTTGACCTGATTGCTTTATTGAATAGAGATTATGAATATTTTCCCAAAGAACTTTAGCTGTTGAACATTGACCAACTTTTCTTTTCATAGAATTGGGTAAAACATTCAAAATTACATTCATGGCCTTTGAATTGTACCTTTTAGCTTCGTCGGCAGATGTGTCTCAAGAAACAATTGATTCCATACTCCATGTGCCTGTAAATATACTTCCATCCCAAATCCCCATAGCCAGTAATTATCTTTATCAAAATCAGGGGTTGGTACACAATACTCACTTTCTTTAGATTTTGTTGTACATGTACCTTCCTTTGAAATCTTTGTAACTTGCTTCTTTGACTTTCCCTTCTCTATGCTCTAAAAATTTCCTTCCATCAGTTAAACTGTTACTGAAGGAACCAAGCTCTAATACCAATTGTTGGAAATAATGAGAGGGTTGGTGAATCGATATTTCTTAGCAATTAACAATTTTTAATATTTTTCAGAGCAGTATTTAATCTTTAGTTGTTATTATTGTTATTCTTTATATGATCATAACCAATAATCAATAGTAGAAAACACCATACAACAATGCAAAATGATAAACAAAGGACAAAAATTTTTAGGTGGAAATCCCCCTCTGGGTCAAAAACCACCGAACGCTTCTTTAGTAATTGTCTTCTCCTTGTTAAAATAAAATTGATTACATCAAGATTTAAACTACAACTAAGGGATGCGGCAAACCCCTAATTCACATGCCACAACCTATAGGACACTACTAAACCATAATATATTGTTGCAACCAAAAGGACACCCCAATGCACTGTAGATCAGGCCACAACCTGATGAGTGCCCCAACACTTTGTTTACCAACCGATATCGTAAAGGATGCTTCACTACCCTGTTAGTTTATAAGAAGCAACTGAATGGATGCCACAACGACATGTGTAAGCCACAAATTTCCCTGGCACCATCCTACCGACTTTAAGTGTTCTCACGCGACAACCTGAAGGAGACTCCAATCACCTCCCTTGCACCACCCTGCCCCCCTGACAAGCTAGAAGACCACATTTCATAATTTTCAGACTAGATCCCCCTGTGCTTTGAATAAATATACTAAATTTTTAAAGAATATGCTATATATCTGTCAAATCCTATAGCCACTAGCCACTTCACAATCAAATTGATCATTGCACAATGTTTCACATCGAAGTCACTATTCAACTACACATCATTGTCACTACTCAACTACACATCATTTTCACTACACATCTGATCACTCCTCATCATCAAGAGCTCACAACATTGGCTACCTCTGCACATCACAAATGAATAAGCATCAAGGCTCATATGAAAATATTCATTCTTCACACTGCTTTACTATTCCAAACCGCTCACAATGTTGCAACCATATGTAACTACTATCAAATTATGGCACAAACCAACATGCCTCGGGTCATCCTTATGACCTGCAACCAATACTCTCAAGATCTATCCTCGCATAGCTACCAACATACATGTAAACACTACTTCTCAGCTAGTTAAACCCTATTATCCATCTTTACATCAATATGTTGTCTAATTGAATGATATTACCTTGAAAGCCAGTTGCCCTACAAGGTTATGATCATGTCACTGTACACAAATTGTTAGGTCGTATTATAAGAAAAAACCTAGGTCATCGTTGTCATATGTCTATGTTCCTTAATATATGGTTCAATTCAATAAGTCATGTCAAAGTTAAGGTGTCAACTCAATGTCATATCTAGGTATTACTATCATGTCACAGTTAAGCAAGGTCAAAGTCAAACATCATAGAATGCTTACTAGGTCAATCAATGTTTCACTTCATAATCAGGGTATTTGCCATGTTAAGGTATCAAGCATATGTCAAGGTCATGTAATTGTGTTAAGTAAAAGTCAAGATATTGTATCAATGTCAATGTTAAGTCACTAACAAGAATATTGGTTTATGTCAAGTACAAGATTAATGTCAAGTATCTGTATGCCAGGTCTATGGGATATGTCAATAGTCAGGCTTTATGTCTAAGTATAGGTTAACAGTCAAGTAACATTATTAGTGAACTTCATCATATCATGTACTAGTTGTTACATATATAGTGTCGACTTAAGGCAAGCACAAGAATGTATCATTTAGATTCCTTCCAAGTGTTTTATTAAAAATTTCATTTGTCAAGAATTTGTGTTAGGTGCTCATCATAATATTCATGAGATGTAGTTGTTCATAAGATCATGATTAATTTGATAATTTCCATTTCATTGTTCATATCTCTTGTTTAAGTCAAGCCCAAGTATGTCACTGTCTCAAGGAGTAAAGTCATATCTAGCCAAGCTAAAGTTCCAAAGCATTAAGTCACACTAAGTCACAATTCCTTTAGAACAATCATATCACATCACTTTTCAACATTGCATCATTGAATAAGGTTAATGGAAATCCTAACATCATTCAAGGTGTTAACTCACAGTCTGTGACTGTAAAGTATTTATCAAGGTATCAATTCATTGTCACATGTAGTCACTGTTCAAGGTTATTTAAAAATATATCAAGCTTTCAAGTCTATATACAACTATGACACATGCACATCAATACTCATAATTACAAGTGATACTAGACTGCTACTTCATGCTTTCAAAAGTATATGATAAATATGCTCAGTGCACAAAAATCATCCTTAATAGATGAAATTCAAACCATATAAATTCACCCAAAAGACTACAACGGTTAGTCCACTCAAGTGTCTGCTAAGAGTATAAAGGGAGCCAAGAGTATAGGAAACTAGTTACATACCTTCGATCTTCACATAGCAAAATAGTTGCTCAACACAAATTTAATGCTTATGCACAGAGGTGTGGACCTTGAGAGGGCATAATTTCATAAATAAAATATAGGGTTGCTTCAAATCCAAACATAACCCTTTTAGGCCATTGTCAGCAGAGATAGATAAAACTTTTGTTGGTCTATAATGATAAGCCTTGCTCAAATATTATTTCCCTAGAGGGGTGAAGGCATCCTTCCTGCAATAAAATCAACGATCACCCAAGTACCAAACCAAAACAATGTAAAACTCCCAAAAACCCTCACGATTGATTTTATGTTCTTCTAAAGGGTCGAAGATGATAATTTCAAAACTTGACTTCTTTTAACCAAAAAACTCTCACTCGATTTTCTGTTCTTCTAAAGTGCCGAAGGTTATAATTTCAAAACTTGACATCTTTTTATCCAAAAAAGTCTTTCTTGATTTTTTTTCTTCTAAAGGGCCAAAGGTTATAATTTCATAACTTCTTTTTAATTTACATTAATGACTTCATAACTAAGGAGGTATGAACCTCTTTGTATAGGTCTAGGAGGGGTTCTAATGATGACCATTTGAGGAATTAAGTAGGGGCTTCTTAGATGGACATTAGAGTAGGGATTACTAAGAGTTAAAGAATTAAAATTTTTATATTAGATGAGCCTTATAATTAAAGCAATGAGGGTTGTGAGCCTTATGTGGGATTTTTGGTCTTTTAAAATGATGAAGGACTTATAGATAAATAATATTTAATTTAAGGATAATATATCTATCTAAATAATCTTTAAATTATATATTTATGTTAAGGATATTGCCTAGAAATATTTTCATTACCACTAGAAATTTGAAATCAATGATTGGTTGAGTGCATATGATCCTAATAAGATTGTGCAGTTAGTGATTGGTTTATATTATTTGGTTCTTGAAGTTATTCAACTTATACGTGGTTATACTATGGTGATAAAAAATGTCATATATTGACAACTGTAGGAGGAGGTGTCATATTACTACCGCTTGGGGTTTTAGCCCACAAAATTGGGTTTTCAATGTCAAACTCAATTTTCTCACAGACCAGGAGGAACTACAGGGAGTACCACATATCAAAAGAAACACCTCTTCGAGGAGAATCTAATGATCTATATCTCTAACACAAAATCAATGCTTTGACCCTTCAAAAATCCTTGACAATTTTTTGGTACATCCTTAGTCCAGTGAGTTGAAACCCTAGGACTTGGGTTTTTAACCATCCAACAGTATAGTTTCCGATGCACCTCTAAATTAGACATAAATTAAGGCCCATACCTCTAAATTAAACATTAAATTAAGGCCTATGACTATCCTTCAGCACATTAAACCTCTCTTATTGCATTAGATAATAAATTTTTAACTTTAATATATTCATTAGGAAGGTTTATGAATAATTGCATATTTGTGTTTAATACTATTTATTTTTGTGGAATATTATGAGAATATTGGGAAGTTATGAAGATTTGGAGGAGGAGATAATTTAGGGACTTGCTCCCTACTATAGGAGGATCAATAATAAATAATAAATCTTTTAGTGTCAGTCTTTCCAGCCTTCCTCCAGTGATCAAACATGCTCTTACAAAGTTATTTTGAAGTGTCAAGGTCAAATTTTGTCATTTCAAAGAGTTTTCAAGCAAAATTTGGTCACTAGGCATTAGGTCTAGGGTTTGCTTTCACTCCTAAAGTTGTCCAAATGGCGGTCTATGTCATCATTCAGCTGAGTCTATCATCATTCATAGGGTTTTCATTATCATGTCAGTGTCTAATGAGTCATTTTACGTCTTGTTCATGTTTCAGTTGTGCCTTGGCAAGTTCATTTCCCTCTCCTAGGGGTTT
>APFE031697004.1:7488-37467 GCA_000404065.3 Pinus taeda
TTTCCTTCTGGCAGTTGCATGTGCCACATCCGTAGCTCGAACTGAAGTGTTGCAAGAGGATAAGATAATGTTTATAGTCCAAATATTATTAAGAGCTAATAATATTTGACTGTTCTATTTTTTGACTGGCAGTCTAAAAATTGACTCCGCCCATATGTCTAAAAATAGAGGTCCATCTATTTTTACCAACATGACCAATCATCCATAAATAGCATCCTGCAACTCATAGACCATGATCCATATGTCTAAAAATAGACTTTGCGCCAAAAATAGCCTACGAGCCCACTTAGTGAAGGTGACTTCTTTTCACTAAGCTCCATCATCTTGTTGCATTTTCAACACGAACAATGAGGTTCGTGTGCTTGGTGAGTGCTTAGTGACGTTTATGTCAAAGCTCTTTCACTGCAAAGGGAGAGGGTTGAAGCGAGTCTTAGTTTGAGAGGGAATAGTCCCAACTCTGCTAGAGACACACAACACAACAAGAGATGTGTAGCTTCGGGTAAAGTAGTCCACATGGATGCGACAGTCACAAACACACAATGAACGGATAGCACACACAACACTCAGTAGAATATTCCACACGAGTGCGACAGGCATTATAACAAGTTTACATGAATGAATTTGTCGAGTGTCCAATGGGATAACCCACATGGGTGATACAATGTTAACAACTTATACAACACATTTTTGTAAGCATATGTATTAGAAAAAACCGAAATAATTCAACCGTTTTAACATAGATTAAAGAAAGATGCATTACAAGTGTCCAAATAATAGTCTTACAAAAAAATACAATACATGTGTGAAAATGTGTTGGCCTGTTATCAGGATTCTGAATTAAGCAAAATTTCCAAGACACATCGGTACACCATTACATTACTAACCTTGATAGTGGGGCATTTGAGCCAATACTCACTCCCCAAAGAAAAAATTACAGACTCTCAAGGCTATGTGGGAGTAGGCAAGGTGAAAAGTCATTTGCATGTACAAATGAGGGGTCTTTATAGCCAAGGGTAAAACTGGCCTTTGTGACTGTGTGACTTCCCACATGACTGTTTGACTTACATGACTCTTCAACTTTACATGAATCTTCACATTTACATGTGGGTCTCTTAGAATTCCACATTACATTACATTGATTACAACAGTGTGGCCCATAGTAGTGATGTGGCTAAGATGACTCATGACATGACTCAACATGACAGAGATGGTGTGTTCATGCTGCTAGTAGTGTGCATGTCGAGATGTAGTGCTGCTAAGTGATGGATGTGGCCTTGGTGTATCATAGCTTGACCTCCACATGGCAAGGTGTTCAAAGTCTTCGATGGTCTTGGTGTCTGGTTGATGTTGCATGTGCATGTCAACCCTTCGCTTGTACTTTGGCATGCTTCATGTGTTTGTCTGTTCACGAACAAATATCCTTGCATGCATTCCTTGTTCATCCATTTGCGAACAAATATCCTTGCATGCATTCCTTATTCATCCGTTCATGAACAAATCTCCTTACATGTGCTCTCCTTTTTCATCCCATTCGTCGGTGTGTCATGTCTCATTCGTGTACATGTATCTGCAATCACTCTTGATGAGATGACATCAAATCCATAAATCTCCTAGTCTAACATAATGCATTATCTTTCACCTTCGGATGCAGTTTACTGGGAGAGAGAACAAGGTTCTTGAAATTGTGCAAGAAAGATTTCAAGCTGGGATGTGGGCTTCAAGCACTATTAGTCAAAATTGCACAAAAGTCACTCGGAAGCTGAGATGAACAATCCAGATCAACAGTGACTATCCATGGAATTTGGCTTGGCTGGAGGGAATATCTACATAAGGTTTTGAGGGAAGCAGTGTAGGGAGCAGAGGGGATTGGAAGGAAAAACTACATAATTCCTCTGGGGAGCTGGCAGCGGGCTATATGAGGCTTCCTTGGAAAAAATGTGCAATTTTTTCACGGAGTTGACAGTGGGTTATGGGAGTGCTACTGGAAGAAACTGCACAATTGCTAGGGGTTGGTCTACTGAATATCCCTACATAATTTCTAAGATGAGTGGGATGTTGGGAAGCTTGGTGACTGCTCATGCAAACTGTGCAGTTTTCCAAGCGAGCAGCAGGCCAGTTGATTAGGTGACTTGCTAGAAAAACTGTGCAAATTTTTGAGGGAGACAGTGACGGACACAGGTTGTCTATTTAGCATGTCTGCACAATATCTTCAGTTAGTGGAGCAGGCATGCTTTTCATATTTTGTGCAATGTTTTTGGGGGAATGAGTCTTATGGTCACTGCACGTTCAAACTCTTCGGTTGACTAGTTAGAGGCTTGATTGATGTGCTTGTGGGTAGCACAGATTGAAATGGATTTCTAGGAAACTTCTGCATTGTTCTAGGTGACAGTCGATCGAGTCAATTCTAGGATTGCGTAGTGCAAAATTCTTAGGAGGCAACCTCAAGCTTTGTGCAATTCTAGGCAAAATTACATGATCACTTAGGGCTGAAGCTACACAATACATCTCAGTGGAGGTCTGGTTGTAGGAGGTTGATCTGTTCATGAGAACTCGTACATGCATGACCTCATGAACACACACTATTACAAAGTATTTTGTCATTGACCCCATATTCCCTAATCCCAGACACTGTCGGTCTGTGTTATTGACATCTGCTTTGTGTGATGTTGCAAAATATGTGTCAGTGTCTTCCTTGTCATATCAGGAAGAATACCTCAGTTCATTACTTCTGGAGCAAACCCTTTTTAACCTTTGTTTTTGGGTCATTAGTTATTCCACCCGCGAAGATGGCCAAGATTGAACTAAGCCTAGGGATGTCGTCACTCTGTCCCTGTGTTTCACTCATGACAAGCTACTTTTGGCGAGTTTGTTTTAACAAATTGTCAATGGGCAGTCCTAGGGTTGGTTGTTGGATCAACTGAGCTCGACTCTCTCCTTTGGGATGGTTGTTCCACCTTTTGTGAAACCTCCCAAAGGGATAAGCTCTTTCTCCCATCTCTTATGGAGGCTCTTCCTCCTATAAATTTCTCCTTCATGACTGAGATCTATTGGTGGCAGTTAGTAATTGAAGTTGAAGTTAGAGAGAGTAGCTTGTAGAGTTTGGAAGTAGCCTCTTATGTAACTTAGCCTGGGATAGTTTTTTGTGGATTTAGCTTGATTGTATGAGTGTTATATCATCATAATTTTACCTTTTGGGTAGGAGAGAGAGTTATTCATCCTCTTGGGAGGAAATTCATGAGTGAATGCTTGTGGAGACATGCTAACAGGACCCTTCAAGGATACCTACAATGTCAAGGCATGGTTGTAAGTTTTACTTCAGTTCATATTAATAAAAATCAACGGTTTAATTCCTATATATTATGTCAAAATTTCATATTGATAGCTTAAAGTTCCTTGACCCTTTAAGTAGATCTTTTTTGTTGTATTCTATTATGTTTGTTGTTGTTCCCTGTATGTTGTTTCAGGTACAAAAGTGATTAGAACGAGAGATTGAGCAACACAATGGGAACTTCATAAAATGAGGATTTGCAAGTAGGCCTTCATGACATTAATTATCTAAGGGAATGTTCTTTAATATTGTGCTTGTTGTGACTAGACCCACTCTAGGGCTAGATGGGTTGCCTCTTTCCACAGAGGGAACTTGCCTGCATCACAAGTTGGCAACCATACTGGGGAACTGTGTATTTTGTCTCTTGATTTGATTTTGCTTTGCTTGTTTATTGTCTCCTTTAATTTCTGGCTACAATTCTCTACATTGTGGGTTTTTTGACTACTCCTGGTAGTCTTCCCTCTATCATAAGTGATAGGTCTGGCCTTTCCTCAGCTGAATTTTTATTTTCTTCCTTTGATTTGGGGTCATCACCTTTTATTTTATGACAGTCATGAAGATGATCGCATCTGTTCTATTTAATTAGTTGTGCCTTCTACTGTTTATCACGATTAAATCGCCTCACAGTCGCAAAGGACTCTGAAATAGGCTCAGTGCTATTGACTGCTATACTTCTGCAACGACGTCGCAAAATTTCTAGTTAGGGGGGTGCGATTTTTCATTGTCGGAGCATGTTGTCAGTTTGACGCTCGCGAAGATTCCTGTAGGTTTCAATTTTGAAGTTATGTTTGTTGATTGGCCAGTGTGTCCTATCCTTTTGAGCTTGTCTTCTACCTTTTTGTGTGTCAAATTGTTGTTTTCTAGAATACTTGACTCTTGGTTTCATTCCCTTGAGACTTTTCCTTTTGAACTGTGTGACCTGTTCACCTTAGGGTTTCTTGAAGCATTAGCTTTTTCTTGGGTTACTTGTTCATTTGGACCTTTGAGCTGTGTTTGAAATGATCCCTTGCCTTGTTTGAGGCTTTTCCTTACTGACTGTTCTTTCATCTTCCTGATTGGTATGTGAAGTTTTGTTATCAAAACTTTCAAGTCTTGTTTGTTTGGTTTCCTTCATCACTTTGGCATAGATCACATTGCTTCCTGGTCAGTTAAAAAGCTTTCGAGTTTTTTGCGAAAAGAAACATATTCTTTGTTTTAAATCTTTGATTAGTTTCTAAGTGGAATGTGTCTCTTTACTTATTGAATGATTTCATTCGAAGAGGACTTAAAACTAGCATTGTTTTGAGTTTTTCATTCGGTTGCTTATCATCTATTCGAAAGAACAAAATGTCACATTCATTTTGCATTAGGAAATGAGAACAATCTTTTGCATTAGTAAATTATTAACATTCAGAAGTTGAAAAGCAAAGGATGTATTTTTCATTTTCTTAATTGGATTGCTTGCAAGTTAGTGAAAGATAGAAGTGTTTCTCTTTCCTCTTGATTGGTTTTCTTGCGAAATAATGAAAAGTACCATTCTTGCATTTGCGTGCTTGTTTTTTTGATTGGTTTGAAATGAACCTCTCTCTTTTCTTTAGTTAGTTTTTCATTGAAAAGAAATCATTCCTTTACTCATTTAGTTGCATTCTATGAGTTTTGAAGATACATTCAGTAGGGCCTTGAAACTGAGATCTAATTCAAGATAAACTGCTAAAATTTATCGAATTAATCTAAAAACACATTGGAACTTAATGCTCATATATCTAGAGGTCTAGGCTAGAGACATGTTCCAGCATCTTTAAACCTAGTGGCTGTTGTTTTCACTAAGGTTGGGTGATTCCTCCTTTTGTGATTTGATAAGTGCTAGTATGGACTTGTGCTCCCTGTACCATCGAGTATATGATGGGAGACCCCACTAGGTTGCAATCTTGTTATCCATAGGAATTCAATTTGGCCACCTTGCAAATTTGATACACTGAACACAACATTCGGGGAGATTTCCTGCTCATACTCTTGGTTTGTCGGGAGGTATTCTGCAGTTCACGGTTGCCTGGTTATCCTTTTTCCTAGAGTTCCAGAGTAGTCATTTTATCTTTTTGACTCACTAAACTTAAAAGATTGTTCGAGAACTTGTCCTTTCGAGCTCTTTTCCTATCGAAAGTGATAGAGTCACCTTTCTTCCCTTTCTTGACTCTTAAAATATGAAAAGGAAAAGTTTTGTTTCAGTGTCTTAAAATTAACTGCCCACGAAATATTCCTGGTTAAAGTTATCTTCTTTAGTAATTCTTTAGAGTCGATTCCAATGGAAACATTTCTGGAGTCTGCCAATCAAGGATTCCATTTGGATGGGAATCCTGGTCCTTTTCCCTCTTTTGGAAATGCTGGTGCTCCTTATATGGAAATGTTGTCCCTCCCTGGGTTACCCATTGGTTTACATGTCTAGTTATTTTTGACCTCAGTGATCCTGAGTGTCCCAACTCTTCCCCTATTTCTTCACATTCCTCTTCTACTTCGCCTGGTGAAAGTTTTAAATCTATTAACCAGGAGGCTAAGAAGAAGAAGAATAAGTCAACTTGGCAAGAGGCCAACCGTGTGGTTGTTACTCCAAATGCACCTCCTATAGGCAAACATTTTGTTCCTCCATAGAAGGTTAGATTCCCTTGCAAGATGTGTAAGGGTGACCATCTCCTCCGAGACTGTCCTGGCATTCCCAGAGTCTTAGAGGTATGGTCTCAAAATCTGGATCAACCATCCCCATTAACCTCTGGAGATCATGTCGATGCTACACTCTTGGCTAGCAATGGTAAGAAGAAAGGGAAGACTAGATTCCCCTATAGGCTATGTGAAGGAGAGCATATTCTTCACCTTTGTCCTCTTATGGATAAAGCTTCCAAAGTTTTAGAAAACCTTACAGCTCCTCAACCCCAACTCCTTGTTGGTTATCAAAGGCTTTCTTCTAACCCTCTCCTGATTGGTAAAGAGATTTACTTGGGTTCATTTCTTGTTTGTCCTGCTCTTCCTAAGCGAGACTCTCTTGTGTCTGTTCCTAACCAACCATTAGTCGAAAAGATTGTCGATGTGACTCTGTCACTAGTTACTCACTCTATTCTGGAAGAGCGTAGTGATCATACTGCTCATGTTCTTCTCATCTCCTCAAAGTCTCATGAATCGAAGAGTGACCCTCCCATCCTAATTGTTCAAGAGAGTCCTTCTATTACTAAAGAGCATGGGGGCAATCATATACTTCCCTAACCAAGTAGTTCTGTCATTTCTTTCGATTGGAGTCACTTGACTACTTTCCGCCTCCCATCTTACGTGTCTTTCCATATCACAGTGCAAGCCTATAATATGGTAGTACCTGGTACTATATTAGATGAAGTTTTGTCTATTAGCCTCATGTATTCTACTACTTCGCAAGCTTTGGGCTCCCCACAGCTTGTGCCTGTCACCTAGAATTTTCTGGCTTTCAACAGAGGAACTAGTCAACCCTTAGGTATCCTTTCGAAGTTCCCTATTACTTTGGGAGGAAAGACTGTCTATATAGACATGATGGTAGTCCAAGGTATGTTAGGTTTCAATCTCCTCCTTGGATGCAACTATGTGCATGTCATGGGAGCTCTTGTTTCTTCACTTTTCCATGTGGTTTATTTTCTACATGAAGGGAGAATAGTGACCATTGATCAGTTGTCATTCATTGGTCACCAGGCACCTCCTTTGCAACCATAATCCTCTATCAGCTCTTGTTTGCAAGAAGTACCTTCCCCACCACAGGTCAATTATGTAGCTACCCATTCCATCTCCACATCTGTTGATGATCACACAAATGATATAGTACATTATGTACTAGGGGCATTGGAACCTGATCTATCTATGGTATGAAATGACATGTATTCCTCCTAGAGCGTGGTTCTTCCATCTAGTGAGGATCTCTTGGGAGCCATGTTCTCATATGGTCCATGAACAGTTGTATGAGGATAGTTCTTGGTCTTGTGTCCACCTCATTAAAAAATGAAACAAGAGATGAAGACAGTTCTTTTCTTGTGTCAACCTCGTTAATAAATGAAACCAAGGCTATGAGGATTGTTCCTGGTCTTGTGTCCTCGTTAAAAAATGAAACAAGGAGTATTCAGGATAGTTCTTTGTCCTGTGTCAACCTCGTTAAAAAATGAAACAACGGGTGATGAAGACAGTTATTTTCTTGTGTCAACTTCGTTAAAAAATGAAACCAAGGTTATGAGGATAGTTCTTTGTCTTGTGTCAACCTCGTTAAAAAATAAAATGAGTCATGAGGATAGTTCCTGGTCTTGTGTCGACCTCGTTAAAAAATGAAACAAGGGATGATGAGGATAGTTCCTGGTTTTGTGTCAACCTCATTAAAAATGAAACAAGGAATCTGAGAAAGTTTCCTTGTCTTGTGTCAAGCTCGTTACAAAATGAAACAAGGTCTCCTAGAGCAAAGTTCCAATTCGAGTCTTTGATTAGATCTCATAAAATCCCAGTCGAGTATTTCACTTGATCTCGTAAATGAACCTTCATTCCATCCACTTGATAGCCACAAGTAGTCTACTTAGGTGAATGTAATGAAGCTTGGGGGCCATGCACCTAGTGCTAAAGTTAAGTTTCCTTGTAGGTTATGTGAATGGAATCATCCCATTCACCTTTGTCCCTATCTGGACAAAGCCAAAAAGGTGTTGGATAACCATCCTGCTTCACCGCAGCGACTTCCATCTAGTTACAAGAGACTCTCCCTTTCATCATGTTGGGGGCATGTAAACCAATCTCAAGCATAGTTCTTCATTTCAAGCTTGTGTACAAATAAAACTGAATCCAAGCATAGTTTTTCATTTCAAGCTTTTGTAAACATGAAACCGAATCCAAGCAAAGTTCTCCATGGTTCAAGCTTGTGTAAACATGAACCCATACCCAATTTCAACCCTCGTGATCGCCATTTTTATCAGCTAATTTCTTCTAGATGAGCCTTGGTTATTTCATTCCATCACCACCATCTCCTTGGCTGATCATATGCTTTCACTTGGTTGTTTTTCCTTTCCTGAGGGACCGCAGTGATGAGTGGTTTTATTAGCCAGCTTCTTGACCATTACATGTTTTGACTAGTTCCACCATTGCCGGAACCAGTTGCTACCCTTTATACCACTCGTTCCTCCAAGACGAGTCACCTTTAAACTCTTTTATAACTCGTAAAATATGAAAAGATCACCAAGTATTTTTCCCTTTTTGACTCGTTAAAGAGAATAAAAATGGGGGGTCCGCTTTTATCTCTTTTCCGACCCTTTAAAAACGAAAATATGGTCGAGCCCTTGTCATTTCGAACTCGTTAACAGATGCGAAACATCGTGCACCCAGTATAAGTTAACCCCTTTTTCAAGCTGGGAGGCACAATTTATGAAAAAGGTACTCCTTGGATGAAATAGTCAAGCGGTTCTCTCAAATATTGTTTTCTACCTTTTCGGGCTTGAGAGACACAAATGTATGAAAAGGGACCCTGTGGATTTTTCTTTTATGTGTCTTTTTCAAACTCTCTAAACATGAAAAAGATATTGAGTTACACCTTTGTTGGACTCATTAAACCATCAAGTGACATCGGATTCATCATCATGATGAACATGAGCTTCTCCTTCCTAGGGCTCATAAAACTTACAAGGTCAAATTTGTCTGAAAGATGAACTTACAGCACAAGCATATGCTATCCCCTTCAAGCTTGTGTTTCAAAAATAATTGGGGTACTCACCAAAATGGTGGGGGGAAATTTGGAAGTATTCTGTCAGTTGTATTAATTATTACGGCAACTTGTCACTCTTGAACATCAACACTCTTTCTGCTTCGTGTCGGGTTGGGATATCCTCACTTAGTCATTGGCCTTTCGGGTTTTGGGTTATCCATTTTTCCTCATTCCATCTAATCCTTGTTGCACCATCATGACCTTTGATCCCTTGGTACCAAAATGCTGCCAAACTCCGGAGTCGTGTCGTCAATATGTCCAAGACCTTAATCCTTCTAAATTTTGTATCCTTACACACCTTCCTCAAATTCTTTTTCTCATCCACATTCATCTTGTTCCTTTGTCTTGCATAGATGATGTGGGAAACATTATGGCCCTCCTTCGACCGATCTCTTCCTATCAACTTCAGCTCATTATCCAGGAAGTTGATCTAGAGAATCCTTTTTGGTACCTTGGAGCTTGCATGCCTTAATGGCAAGTTCTTCGCATTTGACAACGCACTTTCATTATTGGCCTTCGATCAGGTGATTTCACGAGTGTTCGACTTCAGATCATTCTTCACACTTCGTGGATTGTACTAGTAGTACCATGAGAACCACTGACATTACTAGTGGTCTCTCTTGTGCTTGTTAACGGATTACATCATTGACCAGTAATCAAGAAATTTTCTATTATGATCAACTTCAGAACATCTATTTGCATATTAGAATTTGTAACTTGATTGAGTTGGGATTCAAGACCCTGGGCTCATATTACACAAGTCCAAGTTGCATGGATTGGTTCATGATTATATACATGACTCTTTTGATTGGATGGCTATGACCATACCTGAGTCTTTTATATGGTTCTTTTGATTAGATGGTTGCGTCCATACCACAAATCATTTATGTTTATCTTCTAGATGGCTGCGCCCATGCCCTATGCACATGTATTTCCTTTCACTACGTACTTATGTATCTGAGATATCAGTTGTACTTGCATTTGTAGGTTCTCCGCGATGGTGTTTTATTTCATTTATGGATTCGTAAAGCATTTCACCCCTCCCACTCTCTCAGCCTTCATGCTTTAGGGGGCATATATTACACATTATTTTTTCACCGACCCTGCATTCCCTGATCCTGGACACTATCGGTCTGTGTTATTGACATATTCTTTGTGTCATGTTGCAAAATATGTGTCATTGTCTTCTTTGTCATATCACGAAGAATACCTCAGTTCATCACTCCTGGAACAAACCCTTTTATACCTCTATTTTTGGGTCGTCGCGAGTCATCAATTATTCCACCCATGAAGATGGCCAAGATTGAACTAAGCCTAGTGATTTCGTTGCTCTATCATTGTGTTTCACTTGTGATGAGCTACTTTTGGCGAGTTTGTTTTAACAAATTGTCAATGGGCGGTCCTAGGGTTGGTTGTTGGATCAGCTGAGCTCGGCTCTCTCCTTTGGGATGGTTGTTCCACCTTTTGTGAAACCTCCCAATGAGATTAGCTCTTTCTCCCATCTCTTATGGAGGCTCCTCCTCCTATAAATTTCTCCTTCATGAATGAGATCTTCAGTGGTAGTTAGTAGTTGAAGTTGAAGTTAGAGAGAGTAGATTTTAGAGTTTGGAAGTAGCCTCTTATGTAACTTAGCCTGGGATAGTTTTATATGGATTTGGCTTGATTGTATGAGTGTTCTAGCATCATAATTTACCTTTTGGGTAGGAGAGAGAGTTATTCATCCTATTGGGAGACAATTCATGAGTGAATGCTTGCAGAGACATGCTGACAGGACCCTTCAAGGAGACCTACAATGTTAAGGCATGGTTGTAAGTTTGACTTCATTTCATATTAATACAAATCAACAGTTTATTTCCTATATCTTATGTCAAAATTGCATATTGATAGCTTGAAGTTCCTTGACCCTTTAAGTAGATCATTCTTGTTGTATTCTATTTTGTTTGTTGTTGTTCTCTGTATGTTGTTTCAAGTACAAAAGTGATTAGAACGAGAGTTGGAGCAACACAGCGGGAACTTCACAAACGAGGATTTGAAGGTAGGCCTTCATGACATCAACTATTTAAGGGAATTTGCTTTAATATTGTTCTTGCTATGACTAGACCCACTCTAGGGCTAGAGGGGTTGCCTCTATCCGCAAAGGGAACTTTCTTGCATCACACACACTCAACATGACTTGACAACAACATGACTTGACAACAAGACACCTCGAACCAACAAGACAACATACACTCGGTATCACTGACTGATGGTGTGAATGACAAACGCAACACTTGTGATAGATCGTTGAACGACCATGATGATGCTTGAGCGACAGTTCATACAACTTCGTGTGTGAGTGTGACAAATGTTTACATAGCCGACACACCTTGTACACATAAAGCCAGACCTTATGCATGGCCAGAACATGACTGCAAGCATAACCTTGTGACCAACATGCAAAAAGATGTTCGTTGAATGGTCAAGCAAGGAGGGTGCAAAGACTCAACACGAGCTCACGGATGAGCCTAAGTGCTTGAAAACATCAAGGAAAAACCCAAGGAAGTCTTCAAAAAATTGGATGAAGGCAAAAATTGTGGAGGGTTTTGCAGTCGTTACAACATATGGTAACATATGAATTATGTTTACAAGTTATGGAAGTTCTTCTTGAGGTGGGGGTTGAGCCCAATGTGTGTGGCATCAAAGGAAGCGTAATAAAATACGAGATTAATAATAATTATTAATTATGACTGAAAAGTTTGAACACGTTGTTTTATTTTTTGGAATTTTATTTGATAGTACATGTGTCCATCTTTGTAGAAGATTCCATTGTTGGTAGCTTGCAAGTGAGGGAAAGAAACATGTGTCGATTTTGTGCTTCGATTCAGAGAAAATGTGAGAGATTAAGGGCACATAGTTGTTATTAATTATTTAAGTATTAGGAAAACATAAGATAGGTCATGTGGGTCTTCATACATTTGTAGATGATAGCATTTGAAGTATTTAATGGAAGAACTTGTCTGCATTATTCTCTGAGAGGTGACCACTATTAATGTGTTCAAATAATCATAGATTATTCATAGACATGACCAGTTGCCAAGTCTTGATATGCCAAATGATAAACAAATACATGGATTTGACACAAATTGAGAAACATATTAAGCTAATTAACTAATTCAATTGATTTCCTTGCTAGTGTCTTATTTCTCTCCCTCAAATTCTCACAATTTTTTATTTGGTAGGGGATTTGTCTACCTATTTAATGTATGAGATGTTATTAGAACAACACATCTTCATATGGTTTCTTGAGTAGGGAAGGTTAGTATTTTTCATTTGCTATTGGATAATGGGGCGTTTGGGTTAGATTTCTAAAATTTTATGTGTGAATATAATTATACCAATTATTGTCAAGAGAAATAGAGTGGGTGGGTATGACACATATATCAAGACCAATCTAGGTAATCATTTTAAAGTTTTTTGAGTCAAAATATGCCTAAGTGACAGAGAAAAATCCTCCCTTTTGGACGCTTGTTCTATTATCATCCAGAAATTTGTAAGGGGATGCATATAGGATCATGAATTATTTGAGATCTCTAGATTTAGAACATGCACTCTTATATTAGATATTTAGAACCTGGCTTTTGTTCTTACAATATTAGTTTCCTTTATTTTGCTATTTTTCTTTGTTATTTTGTTGAAATCCAAAGCATGGAAGCACAACTCTTCATAGTGCAGCTAAAGGAGGATCAATACAAGTAATCCATGATTTTCTCACATGGGGAAATGATCACACTGAAAAAGGATCTTAAGGGTGACTACTACTTTCTCTATTACCTTTATTCATTATTTATCAATTAATAAATAAATAAGGAAACAAAGTGTCTAGCAAGTGAAATAGTTAGGGAGAATGATACAAAGTCTAGATTGACAGAGGAAACTAAAGGATTACATTATTGTACAAGTATTGAACTACCATGTTTCAATAAATTCAAACAAAAATTTAAATTTCCCAAATTTGTAATGGCAATAATTTGGAAATTTGGGAATGTCTAAAATAAACAAGCCCTGGAGGTGGGCATAGGGTCTTGAGAATTTTTAAAACCCTATATAATAATAAGGATTTCTTCTACTGAATCTAATAAATATCTTGTGTGTAGTGATTTTTGATCTTGTAGACTAGATTTATTTATGAATCAATAAGATTTGGTTCCATAACTCACTTAGAAATATCAGTTTTGGCTTCAGTTTACGAACAATAATGCTAACTTTATTTACCCCAACCACTAAATAAAAACCTATATTTTTCAGAATAGTAATTTAAAGGTAGAATTTTTTTTTTGGTAATAGTTTATTCATCGCTAGCTACTAGCTTTGTCTAGAATGGAATTGTAGTAGTGTCATAGGGAAGAGCTTGTAATCATTGCATTGAATTTTGATAGGCATACTTCATACGAAGTAGAAAGTGAAGTACAACAACATGGTATGTGCAATCATATTGAATCCCAATTTAGTGTAGTCCATGGTGTGGTCATCTCCCTAGAAATTCATTAGTAATTTAGAACCACAAACAAAGTCGATATTGCAAGCTACTCTTGTTGAAGCTAATCAAGAAATAGAGAAGGGATTTCATATTGTAACCAATAAAAAAAAACAAAAATACAAAACAAAACTGTATAATGGGATTCTTAATCATTCTTTGGATATTTAAGAGTGAGCATCAGGAAGATTCCATAAAGGTACTCAATTAATTTACAACCCGCTTTTTCTCATCATATGTGAATAATTTTGGATTACTTCACCTGAAAACTTCATTTTTTGTGATTAATCAGAATGGAGGAATAGGTGTGATGGAAATATGGTGTATTTGTTTTGACAAGTTATGCACTATTGAAGTGAAGGACTGTGGAAATCAAATTTGTGCATCTTGTACTCTAGAGCTATGTTGCCACAACAAGCCCAATCGATTAGTTCCTTATTCTCATCATCCTTCTTGTACTTTCTGTGAGGGTACCATTGGATAATTGGTTTCGTCAGAGCCCAAACACATGGAAATTAAGGACAGATACATGATGGGGTTGGCTAAGAGTAGGTCCAATATATTCAAGAAGTAAATCTAGCGTATCATTAGTATATGCTCTACTAGAACTGGAGGAGGAAGCAAAGGGTCTTTCTGAATTTTAGGGAAAGGATCAGGAAGAATTATAGATGCAAAGTGGATGAATTACTTATAATGCATTTCTATATCAAGAAATTTTTATTTTAAATATTTTTCTCCTCTTTTTCAATAGCCACTAGCCCAAATATATACCACAAACACACTATAACCCACCAAAAGTGGGTACTTGTGGCAGAATATTTCTCCTAATCATCTTCTTCCAACTCACAGCTAGTAGCCCATGATAGCCACTTGTAGCTGATGCGATGTGAAATTTTATATCCACCACCTACATTAGCCATATGTTTCCTCACCCATTTTTGAAGTGAACGTGTTAGAAGGTGGGTAATTTGATCCAAAAGGTATTTTATTCATTTTGCAATCGGATTCTTATGCTTGTTTTTCATTTCAGAATTTAGCATGGATTATTAGGTGAGTTGGAAAAAGGAAAGGCTTTGATTGTGGTTTTGTTCCTTCACCTTAAATGGGGGGTTAATATTCAATCCTAGTCCAATGGGACATCCCCTAATGGTCCATGGCTTCATTGGGAAACCCTAATTGAGATAGTGTGGTCCCATTTTCATGTTCCATACTTATCACATCCCTCTGTACATTACAAGCCCTATTTTCCACCTCCTATCTCTAGGTCCAATGAGTTCTATGAAACTACCTCCCCTTGTCTACATATCTGGGTCGACTTGGAAACATTGCCCCAGGAGGTTGATGCAGATAAAAGAAGCTTAAAAATAATATCATGGCCATAACAAAAAAATGAAAGAAAAATAATATTATAAAATGAAAAATATGATTGGGACATTAAAATTATAACATGGGAACAATCCAAGCAGATATCTACCCCTTATCAATATGGACATTACTCGGTTCCTAGGGCCAATGTTACCATGCCACATCATAAAAGGAACCCTTACATGTCGCAACCCTGGTGGGCAATGGACTGCCTCACCTTTAAGGGGGTGATCTAATGTTATACATCATTCACCACATGCTCTCGTTTCCTAAAGATTCAAGTAGTAATATAAAGAGAAAAAAATAAAAGGAAAATGACATAAGAGGGGTGGAAAAACAAAGGTTAGGGTAAATCATGCATCCACAATTGCTCCCTCCCCATATCTCTATGCCCACAGTGTGAATTTATTCATTGTTACCCCTTTGACCATGGCATATGATTCTTAGATCCCTTGTCCCCTCTATTCCATCATTATTCACATGAGTCCTATTCATTGACGGATGTAATAGGGACCTATATTTCCCCTTAGGGGCTGGGAACACCTAATAGGGTCATCCATTAGCCACTCCTACCTAGGGAGGTAACCCTATTATGTGATCAAAGCCATAAGTTTGAAACGGAAGCACCATATGATGTCTCAATTTTCCCTTGAGTAACAAGCTTCATCCACTTATATGAATTAATGATTATTGTACCTAATGGTGAAGATGCAACATTGGACATTGTGTGTGATTGGCAAATGGTTTTCATCATGGGTTGGGAAACTTAACTAAGGCCCAAGTCCACTAAAGGAGAATTGTGACACCCTATATATGAAGTGTTGAGAGTCATATGACTCTAACCATTTGCAGAGTGTCATTTCATTACATGGTCACCTACAACACCCATAGAATTCTACACTTGGAACAACATGCCCCAACCCACTTAGTAGTGTATACATGGTTTTGAAGTTGATCCAAGGACCCGATGAGGTTTGTCTTCTTCATTGAAATAATGGATGGCTATCTCCTATTAAGTGCCCTCAACATCAAAGCAAAGGAAGAGATTTAGTGACATGCAGAGCCAACATTGTGCCCCCTAACCACTTTGAGGGGATAAAGGATGATTTGCACATGAGGCTAAGAGACAAATCCTAGGTCTTTAATTTAGAGGCTTTCTTCAAGCATCATGTCACATGTAGGCCTCAAAACAAGCCCTAGGATGGACTACTATTAGATGATGTCACATTTTGGTCTTTCTATTAGATATTTATCTTATTTGCATATTGGTTACTAGATAGACTTGTGACCTAGAGCCTTTGTCTCACATTATTTTATGAATTTTGCAACTTATAGGCCTAATTCAACTTAGTAGGACATGTATATACTAAAGACCATTTCATTTTATCTTCTCAACATTAATCTTTTGAATTTCAAACGTCTTATAGAATTCACACTTACTTCTTGTGGGTGATTTTGGAGACACTTGGATGCATTTTGATATATAAAAGTTGATTTTGACATTATTTAGAGTTATTTCTTGGTATAATGGAAGGATATATTACATGCTATCATGTAAGTGGAATTTTTTGTTGAATATTTTTTTCTTGAGTGTCTAGTGCATGGAACTATTGATTCTAGGTTGAAATTATGTGCCTTATTTTGTTGAAGATCAATTTATTGAAGAATATCTAGATGAATATTGTATGCATTACTCATTGTGATATGTAATGAATGTTCCTTTTGGAGTACTTCTTGTTATGCTCCATCAAAATCTATTATTCCATTAATTGGGTAATTGTTGAAATTTTGATAGCTAGGAAATCAAATTTCGATCTCCTTAGAAGGAATTTTTATTATCTTAAACATCCTAGTAGACTCTATATCTCCATAGGACACAACACTTGTCCTATCACTTGGTGATCAACCTTAAATTTTCTCCATTAAGTTCTCTTTTCAAATTCAGTCCTTTTAAGGCTAGGAAGAAAAACTAGGGCTTGGAGAGAAATTTTTTAGGGAGGAGGATTTTTGGTAGTTTGAGATCCTAAAAATAAAGGGATAGGTCAAGGCTACCTAACCTATCGATTTGGTGGGAATCCACTGAAATTCAACCCATTTTTATTTTTTTTCCCTAGGTTTTTCCCTAGGAGGGAAACCTTGATTTCCTCTCCCTCAAGTTGAGGAATTTCGCAAAGGTTTCATGAGCCTTGTAATTATTGGAATCTATCATAAGAATCCATTTCTCTTTTGTTTTGAACTTGTGAATAGCCATTACCATTGAATCCTCAAAACCATAGGTCTTGAGTCTTCTTTTCTAGGGCTTTTCTTTGAGAGTGATTTTCCTCTTTGGATCCTTGAATCATTATCGTTTCTATGTCTTAAATGAGATATAGTAGGGTCACTTTGTAGCTTATAATTAACATATACATTTTAAGTGATTTCTCCTTAACGAGACTCCTCACATTGATGAAAATCCATAGAGAGCATGGGGTTTTGGCTGAGGTGACATTGGGGCTCCACCCCCTTGTTAACACTCTATATAATTCTTGTCTTGTATGTCTTCCCTCTCCAAGGCCTGTTAGATTTTTTGGTAGAATTTTTGGCGTCGTTTCCAGGGACACGAGACATGTGTCTTGTTCCCATACAACAATACATATCCTTACTTGGTGACTCCATTGGAAGAACGAAGACCTAGTTATTCATTGAACTTCAAAGTTACAAATGGTTATTGGGTGCAACAAGCATTCTTCAAGGAATTTTGAATTCACCTTGATGACTCCTATCATAGTTGATATGAAATATTCAAAGCAATGTTTGATTGGGAAGCTTTGTACCTGGATTTGGATATTACATGGATTCTTGGATATCCGAATATACTTAATTTCAATTATTTGAAAGGTTTACAAAATTTTAATGGTGATCCATTGACAATAGTTGATCATGTGGCTAAATTCATCAAGAATACCTCAAGCATAAATGTGGTAGATCAAGATGTTGTCATTTATTTGTTTGTTGTCTCTATTGGATCTAGCCACAAAGACTGGCTTATGAATACATGTGAGCCCAAAAGCATTCAATATTTCTATATATTTATTGGATACTTCCTGAGACTCAAAGGGCCAATTTTTTAAACCTACTAAGGAAGCTTGTTGAAACTTTGACCTATGCCTCCAAAAGAAAGGACTCATTAAGTGTATTGAAGAAGTTGAAGACAATGGGAAAGAGAAAGAGCATTGTGTATATTATCAAGATGGAAGCATTGATGAAGATATTAAGAGTGATATTGAAGTGGAGCATGACGAGGATGATATGCTTGAGGTTTCTCTTCATCAAAAGTTTATGACCTTGATTATTGAATTCGCCAATCTTTGGTTACATGATAAGATCCTATGGTGCAAGTTGAATTCTTCCTCATATATGAATATTTTTCATGATGCTTGGTTCTCTTATTTTCCCACCTCCTAGCCTTGTCATTCATAAAGCCAATCTTTCCAGGGAGGATGTGATATTTGGTTGCCCTATCTCTTTATCACTTATAGGGGAGAGTTTTTTTATGTTGATCTAATAATTTGTTGGTTACGTTGGCTCTATGACTATAATTAGCTCATGCATGGTGTACATGTTATGCATAATACTGTAGGTGCATTGCATATTATGTTTTCATGGATAACATCATTATATCATGTTATCATACTAGACCAGTTGCATTTAGATTACACCTGCACTTATTATATATTTTCTTTTCTATATATATTATTATTCCTATGAAAAACATGGGCAATAAAAGTACAACAAGTGCACATGCTCCCAATAGTTATATTTTGATGTGCATGTTATAGGTCTTCATCCCATGAGATTGATGAAGTTCTCATGAACTCCCCCATTCAAGTTCATGGATCATGCACTCTATGATGATCTCATTTCCCAGTTGGAGCCATATGTAACCCACCAAAAGTGGGTACCCCTAGTAGATTTTTTCTCCTAATCATCTTCTTCCAACATGCTTCCAGTAGCCCTTGATAGCCACCTTGTAGTCAATTTGATGTGCCATTTTATCTCTGCCACCTGCATCAACCATATGTTTCCTTGCCCATTTGTCAAGAGCACATGTTAGAAGGTGGGAAAGCTTTTCCAAAATGTATGTTATTAATTTGGAAATCGGGTGATTATTCTTGTTTTTCATTTGGGCATTTGGCATGGATTCTTGGGTAACTTAAAAAAAGAAATGGATTTTACCATGGTTTCGTACCTTCACCTTAAATGGGGGGTTAATCTTCAATCCTAGTCCAGTGGGACCTCCCTTAATGGCCCATGGCTTTAGGAAGGGCACTGCTTGGGAAGCCCATATTGAGATAGCATGGTCCCATTTTCCCATTTCATAGTTATCATGTACCTTTGTGTTAGAAAGTAGAGATATCAGAGAGTGATTACACACAAAACCAAACACCCTGTGATATCTTTATTTATCACAAAAGTTACACCTATATAGGACATAAATATCTAACTTCCACACATCTAGATCATAGCTACAACTCATACATTAGAAACACCAATTTCTAGATTGACGCTTGGGAACTCTCAATGACAACTCATGAAAACACATGAAAGCATTACTTCCAATACCCTCCCTTAATTATTACATGGAAAACATTGAAAACACATATTACAACAACAAGGATAATATTTGTCTAACTAGTCTTCATCAGTACTCACATCCAATCTAGAATCTCAAAAACATCGCTCTTTCACCACCACATCTTTGAGCTATCACTTTACCTCCATTTAAAACATAACCACCTCTGACCATCATTGATGAACTTTGCAAGCTCAACAATATTGACACCTCGACTCGTCAGATCTTCCACGATAAGGGTCGTCAATTAATGAACCATCCTATGGACCAATCACCATCTGTTGGATATTTCACTTTCGATTATCCATCTGTTTCTAGGCCAGTGATCTAGATACTGATTGTGTTCAAAAGTTTATCAAACAATGTGACCTTACTAACACACAAGAATTTATGTTTCAAACACTAAGGCTTTGACTTTAAGAGCCACCAAACCTTTTTATAACTAATAAAAACTCACAAGAATTGATGTTTCAGAGACCAGGGCTTCCAGTTTAAGAACCACCAACCATTTTTATAACCAACAAAAACACAAACACTAACCACCAAAATGTATTGAGACAAAATCAATGATCGCTCTTTATTGATATGAACACAGATAAAATATAAGAATAATAAATTTTCATATTGGAAATTTCCATAAGATTTGTATCATTTGGATCTTGATCACTGGATAAATAATGCCACAATATTTTATTAGTTCACATCTAGAATGAGAAATGCCAACATTCCACCTGTATGCCATAGTTGTACGTCTTGCGCCATTTGATAATCTCAAGAACTACCATTTAAAACATGTAGACATTGTTCTCAATTGTAGATCTGCACTATATCAAACCAAATCTATGTTGATCCAACTTCTTCACATGTAGATCTCCTCTTCGTTTACAAGGATTTGTCCATAATGGAACTTCACACAACAACAACAACATTGGATCTTCACAATTCTCCTTTGCATGCAACTATCCAAAATCCACACACAAATCAAATATTCACACAAACAATGGATCAAACACTCTATTAGACTAATCTATGTACAAAGGAGTACCATGGCTAAAATTGCATGATCTCAACCCCTCTCATGAGAGAGTCAAGGCTCAACCCCCATGTTAGAAAATAGAGAGATCATAGAGTGATTACACACAACTCCAAACACATTGTGATATATTTATTGATCACAATACTTACACATATATAGGACATAAATCTCTAACTTCCACACATCTAGATCATAACTACAACTCCTGCATAGGAAAAAGCAATTTCTAGATTGACACATGGGAACTCTCAATGACGACTCATGACAACACATGAAAGCATTACTTCCAATAATTTGTACACTACAACCCCTCTTTTCCACCCCCCATCTTTAGATCCACATGACCATGGGTCCGATAGCTTCTGGCACACCCCCTCCCCTTGTCAACATATGTTGGTGAGGCCTAGAAATGTTTCCCCAAGAGGTTGATGTAGCTAAAATAAAAGTAAAAAAAAATTCCATGGCCACAAGAAATAAACAAAAGACAAATAACATTATAAAATGAAAAATATGGTTGGGACATTAACATTAACATGTGGATGAATCCAAGCATGAGCTCTACCCCTTATCAATATGGCCATCACCCCCTTCTTAGGGCTAATTTTACCATACCACATTATAACAGAAACTCTTGCATGTCCCAACCCCAATTGGACATTGAACTTACCCACATTTAAGGGGGTTATCCACGACTATACATCATTCACAACATGCTCCCATTTCTGAGAGATTCAAGTAGTAATATAAATAAAAATCAAGGAAAGAAAAAACGAAATAAGAGGGGTGGAAAAATAAAGGTCTGGATAACGCATGCATCCATGATTGCTCCCTCCTCACATTTGTATGCCCAAAGTGTGTATTTCTATATTAATACTCCTTTGACTATGGCATACGACCCTCCGACCCCTTGTCCCCTCTATTTCTTCATCATTCACATGACACCTATTGATTAAGGAATATACCAGGGACCTAGGAACACCTAATAGGATCATACAGTAGCCACTCCTACCTAGGGAGGTCACACTATTACATGATCAAAGCCTGATATTTGGAAGGGAACCCTGTATGAAGTGTCAATTGTCCCTTGACTAGAAAACTTGGTCCACTTAGATGCATTAATGATTATTGTGTGTAATAGTGAAGATGCAACATTGAACATTATGTGTGATCGACATATGGTTTTTATCATGGGTTGGGAAACTTAACTAGGGCCCAATTCCATTAAAGGATCATTATGACACCCTACAAGTGAAATGTTGAGAGCCATGTGACTCCTCCACTTGCATAGCATCATTCTATTCCATGTGAACCTACGAAAACCCCAACAATCTTCACTTTTCCCCACATTATTCATGAGATAATGCACTTGGACCAACATGCCTATTACACAATATTTTCTCACACCTCTTTCACTTCTGTGTGTCATACACTGGAGTGCCAAAACCTTCACAACTATGTAGTGTACACATCCTGATATGCAGTCTAGATCCTCCCTGAAGAATTAATGAAAAGTTTCCTTGAGCCTTTCCTGAGAAAAATGAGTTGAAAACCCTAATTTTTGGGTCAGCGCAACTGTGACACTACCTTCTCATGCCAATGGCAGGTTTCATCATATGAGCCTTGCGCTTCTAGTGTAGATTTTACCTAGATACTCGCGTTGAACCCTAAAAGGAAATTTTTCCCAACGTGGAGGAGAAGCTTCGTGATCTAGAGGCTTCCAAAATGATGAGTTGGATGATGTTCGTTGTGGATGTGGTCGAATTCTCCTAATATTACCCTTTGATCTTATCCCTATGAGCTTCCTCCTTGAGATGAGGACCTTCCCCTATCTTTGATGAGGTCCTAACTCCCTCTCCCTCCTTATAAATTCATCCTCCTCCATTCCCAAATGGTTGGTCTTTGATTATTTGCACTCTTAAGCTGAGATAGTGCCTACATACTACTCATTTGGCTTGGAGAAGAAGTTCTTGGAGAGCTTGAGCTTGGACTTAGACATTTACTCAAGGAGGGCTTATTGACATCAAGGCTTGATTGTATGCTTCCTCTTTTATTCATTAATATATAAAACTTCTCATTCACTTTCCATAAATGCTTGTGTTAATGCATAATTTATCTTAATGCTCCTTGATCTGTTAAGTGGATTACTTTCAACCATGCTTGTTGAACTTGTATGCTTTGTTGTGTCTTTGATATCTTGTGTAGGTATTCAAATGCCGTGAGCAGTAGAGCTAAGCCTGAGGAGAAAGCAATCGAGATCTTCAACAAAGGAGTGTGTTATAGCATCAAAACAAGGTAGGAATCCTTCCTCTCCCTTCATTTCGATTATAGTTTAGGAAAGTTTCTTGTAGATTGTCACGTAGGTTGCTAGTCCAACTGATTGGGCTAGAGGGACCGTCTCTGTCCGCAGAGAGGATTTACCTTGATAGCAAAATGGTGACTCCACTGTGGAAGCTATAACCTTTCCATCCATTCCTTCGATCAGATTCTCTGATGAGTTTGACCAACCGTAGATTTATTGGCTTGTGTGCATTACTGTAGCTATTTGCAGTCACTGGTTTTTGCTTGAGAGTGTTGAAACTGCTCTGGTTTTGAAGATTTTTTATTTTTCCTTATTTTTCTCGCCGAGTGCATTTTCTACTCTGACAGAAGCACTGCCAACACTGATTTTCAATTTATAGTTGCGCTAATTTGCCTTTCGTTGCACTTTTACCATTAACAGGCATGTTGATCCTAGAGGATAGAATAAAATTACGGTTTCTTCTTGTTTTTAGTGGTCTTCAACCTCTGTGAGTGATTTTCCAGTGTAACAACGTGTGTTTTTCTTGATTTTTATCCTTATGTGATTGCAACTGTCTCTTTCCTTTATTGATGTGTATTTGGAGCTTGGTATCCTTCTAGGGTTTCTAGATTTAGGTCACCCTTCACTCATTTCTTGGCTTGTCTTTGTGAGATTGATTGCTTCCATTTAGGAGTCTTGTTGCAGTCAGGACATCATTTTCAAGTTACTTTCGATTCATCTTTGTGAGGTTATTTTCATTAGTGTTGAATAATTTTGGTACTTTGAAAATTGCTTCTATTCCATTGTCAAACTTAAATTACAATTGTTTTCTTTGGTAGAACTGAAAGTGAATGAAATTTTCATTTTGGTTGTTTTAGATTGCATTTTTCCCTTTACTCATTGCATTAGTTTGCATTTTTGAATCAAAGTGAAAGGAAAGGAACAAAATATTAGTAAAATTTAGTGAAGGAAAAATGAATTTTGTTTCTCATAGGATTGCATTTACTAGTGAAAGTGAAAGAGTAGATTTCCCTATTATATTTTGCATTGGAAAGATAAAAAGTTATGTTTTGATGTATTTTTCTTGATTGATGAATTATTTGGTTGTCTCTCTTCCTTCATTAGTTTAGCCTTCATCGAATGAAAAGATTTCATTTTTCTCATTTAGTTGCATCATAAGAATTCAAGTGACATCGTTAAGCCATAAAATTGAAACCTAATTCAAGATTAATTTAAAATTTACCTCAATCAACCTAAGGAGCATTTGTAACCTAACAAAAATATCTAGAGGTCTAGGCTAGAGACATGTTCCAATGTATTTAAACATAGCAGTTGTCGCTAACTGCCTGCATTATATCCCCAGGGTAAAATCTCATCCTAGTACGGAAGTATTTTGAAGGTTCTCTAGTACTTTCGGGTATATAGGAGGCACTTCATTATGGAAAGTATATATGGACGCTCTCAACGAACAGTTATGCATTAGATAGTGCTAACATAGACTTGTGCTCCCCATACCGTCGAGTATATATTAGGAGACCCCACTAGGTTGCTATCCTTTAGCCACAGGTAACCGAGTCAGCCACCTTGTAAAAGTAATACACCGAACACAACATTCAGGGAGATCATCCATCATATTTCAAGCCCTTGGTTTTAGCTAATGTGTATATAACAGTTCACAGTTACTTGGTAAACCCTCTTGCCTAGCTTACCCCTCTTTTATTTTATTTTTGTTAAAGTTAAAAAATCAATTAAATTGACCGCAGGAAAAATAAATAAAAATAAAAAATCATTCTTGTGGAAACACTCCTTAGTAGATCTTAGGTTGATACCAATGGAAACATTTCCCGAGTCTACCATCCATGGGAACCCCCCTAATGGTAATCCTAGTCCTTTTCCTTCTTTTGGAAATTTTGGTGCTCCCTATATGGAAACATGGTCCCTTCTTGGATTGACCATTGGTCTACCAGTTTGGTTATTTTCGACCTTGGTGATTTCGAGTGTCCAAACTGCTTTTCAAACAATTTATCCTCCACTTGAACAACATCAACCTCATGTTGATCCTAAATTGGACCCCTCGCCTTCTTCAGCTATTTCTTCCCCTCCTTCTTCCTCTTCACCTAGTTATAGTTTGGATTCTAGTAACCAGGAAGCTAAGAAGAAGAAGAAGAGGACAAAGAAGAAGAAGAAAAATAAGTTAGGGGGAAGCTAAGCAGCCATTTCTTCGGATGCGACTAATGTAGAAAAATATTCTAACCAACTCCAAAAAGAAAAATTTCCTTGCATGTTATGTAAGGGTGACCACCTTCTTTGAAATTGTCCTGGTATTCCCAAGATATTAGAAGTGTGGTCCACAAGTTCACGTTGACCTTTTTCATCAACCTATGCAGATCATGTTGGTGATAAACCTTCAACTAGTAATAATAAGGTCCATGGGAAAAAGGGAAAAGTCAAATTTCCTTGTAATTTGTGTGAAGGTAATCATCCCATTCACCTTTTTCCTCTTCTAGATGAGGCTTCCAAAAAGTTGGAAAACCTTAAAGCTTCCCAGCCTTTCCTTCCGGTTGGTTATCAGAAGCTTTCCCCTGATCCTTCGCTAGTTGATCCAGTGATTGATCAAAAGTCATCTTTGGTCAACCCCACTCTCTCTGAAAGTGGGTCTTGTGAGTCCATTCTCGATCAACCATTTTTTGAGGAAATGGTAGACTTGGCTCCACCTTCAGTTAACCGTACCTTTTCAGTAGAAATTGAACCTTGTACTACTTAGGTTCTTTTGGTTTCTTCATTTTCAAATGAACTGGAGGGAAATCCTCCCATTCCCAAGGTGCATGAGAGAAATTCACCTACTCCCATAGAGCATGAGGGCATCTCTCACATTCCTATGACACCCCCTCCGAGTAGTTTAGTCACTTCTTTTAATTGGAATCGACTGGCAGGATATCGTCTTTCACCTTATGTGCCTTTCTAGATCATAATACATGCCTACAATATGATTGTAGTGTCCTATCTAGGGTGCTAGACTAGGCTATATTTATTATCGACCAGGATGCGTAGACTTAGAGGCATGCGTCTAAAGTATATAGACATAAAGGATTTTTAGCTAAGTGGTTATGATGGTAGGTCACAGGACTTCTTTACGGAAGATTGAGATATGTTACCTATCACCCAAACACTTAGGTCACTCAGTTAATCTACCTAATTACAGCACTGTCATTCAATTTATTTACCAAATTAAAATGCTGTGTATCACTGCAAACCAAGATTTTAATCCCCTTACAGAGACACCATGCATAAAACCCCTGTTCAGTAAATACTCAGCATTCACTAATATTCATGCAAGATAAAAACATACAGAAATCGTAAGCATACTTTGAAATGATAACAGAGTTCATGACATTGCTTTAAAAGACAACAAGGGATCAAATCCCTTACAGGATACGATTCACGACCTCAGTGATGAACTGTTCAAGCGCTATCATAAACATAAACCATACGCAATCTATCGAAATCAACAATCAATTCTAATCACTGCGCATATCATTTAATACCCTAAGTTGCAAATGAAAAGAAAATAACAGTATACCAAGTTAACGCAGGGCCCGTCCGCGTTCCAGAGGTATACTGGACTGTGATCAAACAATTATCAAATCAACGCAAGAAGATCGTGACTGCAACTATGTCCTTGATATTAAATTCAAACTCTATTTTCAAAACGAAACAACAATGATGATCCACTACTAACTCAGAACTGTGTTTACATACGGTCTTACAACCCTTACATTTCGAAAACGAATGTACATTCATGATGTGGTTGTTGCCGCTTTTACCATGTCGTGATTTTAAAATGTTTCTATCCTAAACTGATTTCAAAAAGGAACAAAACTAAATCAATTTAGAATGCTTGTTGTTGCTGCCTTTGTTGCCAACATGCTATAGTTTGACCTTCGTTGATCGCGCATGTAGGAGGGTCGATTTTGCTGTGGGATAGGTATTCGTCCATGCATTCTACTTTTCATCCCTGCCCTTCGCTCTAGCCTAGCTGTCATGCCACATGTCAAACAATGAACCAATTACAGGATTTTGGAACTTCCTGTAGCCATTTTTACCAAAAATTCCTAATTCGTTAACATAAAACTCCTAAATCAATTTTAATGCATTTTAATAACTATAGGACTATTAACTAATCAATTTTCAAGGGATCTGAGAGATATATGATGGAAAGAGGTAGGCAAATGATATGTTTTAGGAGGAAAAAGGAGGTCATGGAATGGTACCAACATCTCTCCACGACTTAATGAATTAGCATGTCCTCATGCTAACCCCGAAGTGCTTCCCTTGAACTCTGTCCCTGCCTGTACCTCTACTGCCTTTAGCAATGTGTCCACATTCTTTTTCACCTGGGCATCTTTCTGACCATGGAGCTCCTGCTTTAATCTTTTGTATTTTTCTTTGAGGGTCTTCATCTGATTGTACCACTTAGTGGCCCAATTACAAATATTTGTTTGCTCGGCCTCTAGTTCATTGATTCGCTCCCTTAACTTTTCATTCTTCTTTTGAGTCTCTTTACTCTACGCTCGGAGCATTTCATTTTCTTTCTTGATAACTTTTTCCAGCATATTAGCCTCCATGAGCTCTTCCTTTAATTTCTCAATTTGTTTCTCCAGTTTCTTCTATTTCTTAATGGGGGGTCGTGAACCTTTTTCTTGCTTGTTATTGCTTTCAACCTCTATATCAGCTCCTGGTCCTGGTAATGAGTGGTCACTACTCTGAATATCCATTGGTATAGGTGCATTGGATTCAAGCTGGTCTTCTTGTAACTGGGCTTTTGATGCTCTCCTTGTTCTTCTTGAATAAGTGGTGAAAATTTTATCTTGCTTTGCCTTCTTAGCATCTTCTTTTCTCATTTGCCTAGTCCTTATGCTGCTCATAGGTGGAGGCACCTTGCTTGCTTTGGGTGCTGGGATCTCTTCATCGATATCCTTCATGAATCCTGAGTTCTCCTGCGATTCTTCTTTGTCTTCCTCATCTTTAATTTGGTTAGCAGCTAAGAACTCCTTCCACATTTTCCCTCTTCTCTACAATTCATGCTCAATAAGTATTTTAATTAAGCCAAAGTGATATAGGCTCTTGTCTTCATTTCCCTTCTGCTTTTGGATGGTCTTCGACATCTTAGTTAGGCTTTGCAATAGAAAATATGGTAGACTGATAACACACTGCCTTTTCAAGTGTAGCAGTAACTTGATATGGTATAGATAGACAATACTGTAACGACCTTCACAAGTTACGAATTTTTGGAGAATGTAGACCATCTCATCCCAGGGATGCACCAACCAACTCCTTGGGACGCCTTTCTTCCAGTTAACTGATGAGACTCTGGATCTAGACATGAATTGAGTCCACAACTTCTCTTTAAATTGCTTTGTCTTAAAGTAATTCTCCCCTTCTGGGCTGATCCCTATTGACTGGGCAATGGTGTCTTCTGAAACCCTGAATGAGAAGTTACCTATCAGGGCTTTCTCTCCATTGAATGTGAAAGCGAATTGTTTGGTAACCTCTTCATTACTTCCATGAAATTTCTGTAAAAAGGGCAACCACTGTATCTCTCTGAGAATCGAAATGCAATCTTCATGATATTGAGAGCTGTCGAACATGCTCGGCTTGACCCTATTGGTCATTTTGGCAGAGGGTCATGCTCTAACTCTTCCCAATTTATGTTTTGAAATTTCAACAAAGAAATTTCAATTTATTACCTAGTGGCGTCGCTCCCTTAATATCCCGTATGATGCTCGGTTGACTGTCTTATGACTTTGGTGGGAGTCGAAACCGAATGGTTATATTTCCCTCTTGTGGCGCTAACTGCTTTCAATCCTTACTGTGGAAGTCACGAGAGTTAAATTCCATCATTTACAATCTGAAAATGATGGTGAAATAACCAACTACACTTAATTCATAGCGTATTCATCTTTGGAAACAGAGGAATGGCTGTACCGCTTGTATAAATGCCATCATAGGAGCATTGGAAGCGTATATGCAATACTGGGGTATGATTTCAGGGAGTCCTCTGAATCATTTAGCTGTGTCGGATGGTGGAATCATAATTCAGCCGTATGAAATACAATGAATAGGCCCGCTTTAACATCTGTTTCTTTCCCTTTATTTTTTAAAAATACAATCCACCATGTGTCCTGTTTCTATTGGTACTCGTCCAAATGGAGGATGTTAGTATGGCTGTAGGATGCGTTTGGCATAACAAGGTTGATATGAAAAGGGTAATGGATTTAGAGGTATGAAATAGGTTGAAGTATGAAAGATCAGTGAGATAAGGGATGATGGAGAATGTAGTGTCCTTGAAATCGATCATAACAGTCACAGTCATTAAATTTAACATTAAAAATTAATCTAAGAAATTAAATGTTAAGAATAAGGAACATATTACACTTTTTTTGGCTATTGTTGCATTGAAATGCTAAGTAGGACTAGTCTCTTTTGACTATTCTTTGTTGTTCATAACAGGTCCCCTGAGATAGATTTGAATGTAACAGGTCCCTTTGAAATCTTGAAGATGTTCATGCAGCTCCTTATATAGATGTATACAGGTTCTTTGAGCTTGGGTATTTGATGGAGTCTTGGTGCCCAACAACCTGTGAATCCTTGTAGAAACTTGTTGAAGCTTTGTTGAAGTAACCCTGAAGTAACAGTCTCTTAACAGGTCCCTTTTATGTGTCTAAATAGGTCCCATTACTGCTGGTGTTGATAGCATGGTCTTCTTGACAGAACAAGTCCCCCTGCATAATATTTATAACCAAGTCCCTCTCAGATAAAACAATGACAAAACAACTTATTTATTGAAATCTGGAATGCTGGAACAAACTGCTTTGGAAATTTACAGTGAGGAGATGAGATAAGAAATCTTTAAGAATTTACAATGGAGAGATAAAAGAACAAAATGATGATGCTTCTCTCCCCCACGAATGTTTTGACTTGTCCTCAAGTCATTATTCAGTTGATAAATCAAACAATGAACAAAAGAAAGAGAATTCTTACCCGCCAACGAATTGGTTTTCAAGTAAGAATTCGGGGTTAGAGTGTGCCAAAAGCTGGTTTTCACATCTAACCCATTATTTTATATAT
>APFE031697021.1:0-34381 GCA_000404065.3 Pinus taeda
GTTTTAGCTGACCTTGATGTGCCTGTAGTAGCCACAAATCCCATCACCTTAGGATTTTCTTTCCCAAGCAAATTAGGTGCACCTTCCCAAATGGAAATTGGACTCCTAACTTTCTTCCTCATAATATCTTGCATACTGTCTTGTATAACCTTTTGTTCTTCATTCCTGCAGTTTACAAATGAGGTGAAAGTAATGATAAAATAATGACAGGAAAGCTTAAAATGCCAAAGATATGCAAAAACATGCCACCTTATGTGAACTGGCTCCTTGATAAACACAAAACCATATTTTATTAACAGCTGGCATATAACTCATTAATTATCATTAAAACGCGTGACCAGTTCTTGATTTATGGAAAAAGTTTTTTCTTGAATATTGAGCCAGTGAAATCTGCGATGGAATGATTCTGCGATTTGCATCACAGTATTGCAGATCGCAGCATTGCATTATCGGTGCATCGCAGTATCGCAGATCACAACATCGTATTATCACTACATCACAATATTGCAAAATCATATTAACGCAGGATCGCATGATCGCAATATCGCAAAATCGTTTAATCGTTATGTGTATTTTATGTGTTTTTGCGATATGCGATATGTGATATCACACATCGGCGATTTTGAGGTTTTCCAACATGAGTGCTCATTGATGCACGCGGTGTGATGGAGTTTCATGTCGCAATCTCGCATTTTTTAGCTCATAAGAAGGCATCCTATCATTTTTTTCATGATGCGATATTTCTTAAGGATTGACTTTACCTCCTTTATCATGAAACTTAAGCTTTTTAGATTTTTCAAAGGCATTTTCCTAATTCCATGATGGTAGGGTTTATTCAAAAGGAAGTCTAAGCACTAAGTGATTTTTTTTAAATTTTTTGACTAAGGGTCCCCACTTATTTAGTATTAGCAGTAACACTATATAAAGAGGGGGGTTGTTGGTGGCCACAACAGGTGCATGTATTTAAGCAATAGGATTACATGTAGATTCAACAATGTGTGTTATCTTTTAAAATTATTACATGGTCAAAATTAAAATTTCAAAGGAATACCCATCTAACAAGAACAACTATAAACAACCACAAAATTAATATGAAAAAAAGGTTGGAGGATATTGTAGGATATTTCAAATTGTGTCATATTATAGGATATTTATAATCTTCTAGTTAGGTTAAAAACTGAAAGATCAACTAATGGTCATGATTCCACCAAAATTAGATATAACAACTTACCTCATGTCTAAGATTACGTGTCTTTGATCATGGAACTAGCTTTCAAAAAGTAAGGTGACATTGATTGTCATAGCATATAATACAAATTTGATATCTATGTGCCTTATTAAGTTACCTTATGAATCTTATGATGAGACATTGCCCTTTAGGTCCTAGTGGAATTAGTTAGCATATGTATTATTATTGTAACTTATTATTTTACATTCTCCTTTTTATTTGCATGCTTGCACTTTGGCTTTCTATTCCTTCTTGTGATTGTTAACATTGATGTTGTTTTCCCATTATGAGGAGCCATATTCCTTAAGTTCTTTTTGGACTTAGTTAGAGTATGTATTATCATTGTAATTTACACTTTATACAATCTCCTTTCTACTCACATGCTCTCTCTCTCTCTCTCTTCTCCCTCTCTCTCTCTCTATATATCTCCTATATATATATATATATATATTAGGTTTTCTATTCCTTTCTCTGAGTATACACATTAATGTTGTGTACTGATATTATATTATTATCAATATTCTAATATACGTTTCTACAAGCAGCTCACATTTTGTCCCTTATTGATGCTAAGATAGGTATATGCATTGGTGTTCGTTTAAACAATGAAATGTTAATCTTTGGAGTTGGTTTGGATTTAACATATATGCCTGAATATATATGTTAATTTTCAATGAAATTCTACAATTATGTAGTGAATAACTGAATATAAAGCAACTACAAACTGAAACAAAACTTCCTTTCACAAAGATAAATAATTTCTTAACTGATAAGTAGTGGAATATAAATGCAGAGAAAAGAAAAAAAAAATAGTCACACTAATTTACGCAATTATTTCTTACGAAACCCAACTGGGAAAGCCCTCTTCTTTGTTGTAGTAATTTATTGATAGACCTGAGCAATCGAATATCTTACAAGATAATTTGTTTCACTTAGAACAAACTTTTTCTTTGTTGTACTATCTTGAAATACCATAGAAAACCACATTGGGGGAAGTAAAAACAAAGGATGGGTGGGACAAGTGCAAGCATGGCTTGCAATCACACATGAAGATAGAGAGGACTAATCAAATCCTTGAAAACATGCTTCAGATGTATGTAATGGACCAACAAAACAGATGAGAGGAGTTTTTACCCCTCGTGGAATTTTCTTACATTAATAGTTATCAGAGTTCCATCAAGATGGCACCATTTGAGTTCTTATAGGGAATACCTTGCAGAACACCTCTTAGTTGGGACCGACTAGAGGATAGAGTAGTAATAGGACTAGTAGTGGTGGAAGAGATGGAAGAATAAATGACTATGATTAGGGGAAAGCTAAAAGAACCACAAGATTGACAAAAGAGCTATGCTAATGTTCATCAGATAGATCGAAGTTATGAAGTTGGAGATAGGGTGTTCCTAAGCATAAGACCCCCAAAAGAAAAAAAAATATCTATAAGATTTGTAAAGGGGGAAGATTGTATCCATGCTTTGTGGTACCTTTCAAAATCTTAGAAAGGAAAGGGTCAATGGCATATAGGCTTGCCTTACCTCCATATTTATCATTTATGCATGATGTGTTTCATATTTCTATTTTGTGTCATTACTGGTCGGACTAGTTCGCATATTGGACCAATGAACTTTGTAGCTTAGACAATGGTTAGTGGACCAGGTTAAGGCTTAGTGGGACAATTATAGTACCAGCTTAGCTAAGTGGGAGGACACCGAGGAAATGCGTCACAATTTTCCTTACCTATTCCAAGGACTTCGAGATGAAGTCTAGTATTAAGAGGGGGTGTATGTAGTGCCCCTCTCTAGTCAACTAACAATATTATGACATTAACATTTATTTAGCCACAAGGCCCAAACATTATTCCTTGAGGACCTTAGGTTGAGGATCCAGACACATGAATCTATTATTAGTGGTTGTGATATTAGTTGTTGTGATTTTTATGTATATTATGATGAATATAGCATTAATGGTTATGTATGTTATCTATTAGTATTATGATGATTGTAGAATTAATGGTTGTGCATGTTCTCGATGGATACTATGATGATTATAGCATAAATGGTTATGTTTGGTCTCTATTGAATGTATGATGATGATAGTAGTAAAGGATATGTATGCTCTCTATTGATATCATGATGATGATAGCTTTGATGGATAGGTATATTTTCTATTGATGTTACGATGTTGATAAATTTGATGGATATGTATGTTTCCATTGATGTTATGATGATGATAGCCATCATGGATGTGTCCCCTATGTTACCTACGTGCATTACATCTGGTTCACAATGAACAATGATGCAAATAACTAGGTAATGTTGACGATGCTATTAGGATAATGAATAACACTGAGAAACCTTGTTATTAATGATTATTGAGTATGGCAGGAAACCACCAGAGGCACTCGCATATGACAAGTTGATGACACCTGGTTTGATGAAAATTTATATTATTTTATCTTTGAAATTCTAAGTCAATTTTGAAACGTCATATATATGTTTATCTATGTTATGATCAGATGTTAGTGGTTGCAGGCACAGATTAGTTGCTTGGCTGAATGAGTCACATATGGCTGATGGAGTTGTACAATTTGATGGAACTACATCGGAGGGGTGAGGCACTGTCCCTAATCTCACCCACTAGCACTCCCACCGTGACTTGGGCTGCAAAGGTTAAAACACCTTCGCCTTGAAGATCACGATGTTAGGAGGGTAGGTCCCAAAGTTGGGTTGCTCATGAGGATTTTACGGTGGGGCACACATTAAGGTAGATTCCCTGATATCTGACACCATTAGTCTCACTATATCAGGGAACATAAGAGACGATAGTGGTCTTTGTCGTTGCACCTATACTTTCACCTCGTAGCCACTGAATTCTTAAAGGACAAGTGGCATGGCACCCTTGGAACATCAAAGGAATTTCTTGAAGGGCACAACTAATTTGGCACCCTTTGCATCACAAATAAATTGTTAGGTGTGGCACCCTTGGAACTTCGATGGATTTTCTTGAAGGGAATGACCAACTTGGCACCCTTGGCATCAAAAATAAATTATTGGGGATGACACTCTTGGAACTTCAATGGAATTTCTTGAAGGCCACAAGCAAACTTGGCACCCTTGGAATCATTAAAAATAAATAAATTAATAAATATAATCAAGATATGAAAACTAGGTAAATTCACATTAAGGGTAAATGATGTTAGAAACCAAGGTAATTAATTCAATGAATAAAACTTGGGTTGAGAGGATCATAGGAAGAAATAAAATATTTTACCTTGAAAACTCTACGTTTCCCATGTTGAAAAATATTAGGTAGATAATGTAGTTTAATTAGGTAAAAAGGGGAAGAGGGACATAAATGTTATGATAAATATTAATCCTAAAAGAGTTAAACCTAATTAAGGGAATATGATGGTGAATTAAAATAAGATTAATAAATTAAATTTTAGAGAAATTTAGAGAACCTCCATGTGGCAACAACCAACATGAGAATATCCATCTAAGAGATAACTTGAGTTAAATTAGGGAGTATATAGGGGATCAAATCTTGACTTATCAATTGAATTTAGTAATGAACAAAAATTAAGGAGTAAAAAGGGGGATCAAGAGACAACCAGGAGAAGAAATAGGAACCTTGTTGAGGTGAGGAAAGATATTAGTTTTAAATTAAAATTTAAGTAAATAAGTTTGGAGACGCTTGATGAGAGGGTGACACATGGCTAGGTGATTAATCAAACTATTGAATTATAAAAAATAATTAATTATGCATGACATGCCAAGTGTCACCTATGAGGATTCCTATAAAAGAAGGGAAAAGCCATGGGAGAAGGAAACTTTTCTTTACCCTATGGTTTGCTAGATGAGATTATGTCATAGTAGTGACTACGAGCTATAGTGATTATGGTGAGGTAGAGGACCTTAGAGATGGAACTCTTGAGCCAAAGAGTGCTCTCCTCTACCATCTATTACATTCCTCCATTGTACAACTCTATTGCAACCTGGGGGTCCGTAAGCAAGGAGAGTACCCAAGGAGTAGGCTGGGAGGTCAACTAGTGGGTCATTGCATTTGGATTAAGAACGTCTACATTCAAACTTGGAGGCGACCAACAACAAAAGAGGGAAAATAGTGGCAAGTCAAGTTTGAATCTAATCTCCTCGTGAACAGTGCCAATGTTGTTATATATTTATTTTGTATGACTTCATTATGGCTTTAGTTAATAATATGTAAATTTGATGGTATCTTCAATGAAGTGAAATTAAGAAAAGTTTTATATAATGTTCAATAATTTTTGAGTTCCCAACACTATTTTCTTATGGTGGTATTTTTAGTTAGTTTTAAAAAAAAGAAATATAGGGTTGGTCCCTAAAATAATGTTTGTTATATGTTGTTCCATTATTTATAGAGTTAAATAACATAATTGTTTATGAATTGTACAAGATACTTCAACATATACTCACAACCCATGCTTACCACAATGTTAATCATTTTTTTAGTTGGCTCTTCTTTGTATGATAGAGCCTATTAGAGCATGAGATCCATGGAATATTTTATTTCAATAATTTAAATATATTAATCAGAGCAAATATCCCTTCTCTTACTTCTCATCATGTCTTACATCTATAAAGGGCTCTATTTTCATTTTCCTTTCTAAAACAAACAATTGAAAATTAACATTTCATATGATAATTAAATTTACTGTACATAAAAGAATATAATAAATATTCCATACCTCTTATGCATGTTGTTGTTAGGATGGTTCTTCTTGCAAATAAATTATATTATTCATTTAACCATATCCTTGTATAGTTTTGTGGACATTCCTACTTACATGTATTTTTGTTCTCCTAATTTCTTCTTTGGGATTAAAATAATATTCTTAAAGAAATAAAAGAACATAATTTTTAAATTGACATGGAAGTAAATATAACAAACAAATTTAATGTAGTAATATTCAAGACATATAATAGAAAACACATTTTTCTTAATAATCACTTTTGAATGATTCTCTTTTGTTCTTGTAAGTTTTTCTTTTACAGTCTCGTAAATTGCGTTGATCATTACTCCAGAAATGTTTCATAGTTTAAATATAACTTGGTTTCTAGAGTCATTAGATTATTTTTTTTATTATAATTTGAAATTATGTCTATATGTTATTTCCACTATCGCTCATAAAGCCCCCTCATTAAATTAGAGCACAATTTTTAATTAACTAATGATCAACTTATCATCTTTTACATCTTTGTAGTTTTTATCTTCTTAAGGAAATCTTCCATTCCCTCACTATCACTCCATGCAAAACATCTAAATGGCATGAAATCAAATGTTTGAAATATCTTAGTGATTGATGTTGAGATTTTTTTGTTGTTTTAAAAACTAAGTTATATATATATAAATATAAATATTCATTACCCGTTGATCTTCCAAGTAACTCTTCCATTTGCAATCTTTTCATACATATTTTATGCTATTTTACACTTAGATCATGAATACTCATGCTGATTTTATTCATGCTTCTTCTCTGCATAGATTTTAATAACGAATGCACGCCATTAATATGAACCTATAAATAATTCCAACTTACTAAATTTCAAACAAAAGTCAAAAAGCCTATTTTTTTTCTCTTGTTCAAATGAAGTAGCATCATGCTAGCTATAAAAAAAAATTCAGCCCTTATAGAAAAATACAAAAAATCATCCCATATAAAAATAATTAAAAAAAATTAATGGTGCACCAATTAAATAGTTATTCATTAATGCAATATACATAATTATTATACAAAATTGTGTTATTTCAATATTTTTTTTGGTTAAACATTCTTATATTCAACCCATGTTTATTAAAACAAAATATGCAATGGTGCCACATTACAAATATTAGGAAGAAATAAACCTATGAACACATTTAAAACCGTAATTGTTTTATACTGAAACATGTTGTACTTATTAGTTTCATTAGCCATATAAATGGCATTAGTGCACTATCAATTTTTTTTAGGTATTGATAACTAAGAAAGCATTTTCTAATCAAAATTAGCTATGATGGGGTTTCGTAACAAATGCAATTAGTATTCTTGTTACAATAGATATCCAAAACCCCATGTATAACTAGATAAAAGATAAAATAGTTATATGAATGTCGAAAAAAATGAGGAAAAAAAGTAAACAAATCTTATTAAAAATTATTTCTTTAAAGGAAAAAATATATTTTTTTTGAAATATAGATAAGTAAATTAACAGAAATAGATAAAGCATAGGAGAGAATGTATTGAATTCAAATTCCTATTTACTACTTTCATTAATAAGGAAAAATAACTAGCATTGAGGGAAAATGTTGTGGGAACAATAAAGACGATTTTTTTAATAGAGGTGACACTCCTCTTTTAACAAAATAGAAGAATTTTATTTTATCCTCGAATGAATGTAATGGTGAGGGTTAAAGAGAAATCCACAACAGTTCTTCTAATAAATCTCTTTATAAGTATTTATTTAACAATTTAATTAATATTCAAAAAATAAAATAATAATATAATTGCAACCTATTTTATCTACATAGTTGGCATGTGCAAACTAAAAACACTATTTTAATGGAAATGGTATTAATAATGTTACTGGCATCATAACATTTACATCATAAGAAATTTAAAGAGTGAAGTAAAGGTTGTGAGAAGATTACTTTTTAGCGTAGTAGTATGTAATACACAATGTGTCATTGACCAGGATGAAAGGGATAAGATTTTTCCATTTCCATTCATACAAATCAAAGAAGTTACGCATTTTCAATCATAAGATTAAGACTCGTATTCAAAATGTCACACTAGTTATAAACTCCAAAAATTTCTTTTTAGAAACTCGAATAGAAATATTTGAAAAGAGTTCATAATCTTTATAAAATTAAGATGCATTTTACTAACTCCAAAGATTTCTTTTTGGAAACTCGAATACAAATATTTGAAAAGAGTTCATAATGTTTATAAAATTAAGATGCATTTTATGAACTCCAAATATTTCTTTATGGAAACTCGAATACAAATATTTGAAAAGAGTTCATAATGTTTATAAAATTAAGATGCACTTGTCGAAAAGGAAGGAATTGGGCTCCCATGTACCATGTAAAATAAAACTACCTGGAAGAGAAAATAGGAAAACAACTGGAAATCGACTCTTGTCACTGGAAGTCATTAAAATGAGAATTTGGATGATTGCTAGTTAAGAAGAACATTTGGAACACTCTTCTAGGAGGTAACATTACTTAATATGTCGTAAGGGTGTTCTTTTTCTCTTTCCAAATGTTTTTTACGTCTTTTTTATAATCCTTCCATCATCTTTCTAGAACTGCATTATACTTGGGGATTGCCCCTTTGTTCTAACTAAATTAAATCATTTTGGAAAATAAAAACTTTATTATTCATTCTCCAAATAAGGGCCCATTTTAAACGTTCGAAAGTTTCCTTAAATAAATAATTTTTAGAAACTTATTTATTGGCATATTGGAAACGATCATGATTGTAATTTAATCTATTTTGTATGATATATGAAATTTTAGTCATAAAAACCATTTACAATTTGTTCTTCATGCCTATAGATTTGCAAAAAGATAATTTTCACCAAATTTGAACATTGGGAACTCGAGTTATGGATTTCAGAATTTCAAAACTCATACATTGATTCATAAAATCCATCATCTAGATATACTACCACATGTCATTAAGAGCTTTGAGAAACGAAGTTGGGGAAAAATAAAATACGAGGATGAATTTAAATAGTTTATGTTCGGTGAATAATATATATTGGGGTTTAGATTAATGTGGAAGGAAGTAATGTCCACACGAATCGAAAAGCCGGTAATGAAAATTATAATGGTAAATGAAAAACGGGTGAAAAATGAAAAAAATGATAAAAGGGAAAAATGAAAATGATAGAATGGCGAGGATATGGGTAAGCTAACTCTATGGATTGTTCGACCAAACTGACAATATCTCAAGCATATGACTTTTAATTTTTATTTTGTAAAGTGGTAGATGAAGTTGAAAAATAGTGATATTTAATGAGAAAGTAATATAATTTCATTTATTTTTAGTATACTTTAAAAGTGATAAACCCTCACCATGGACCTTGTCTGAGAAAGCACTAAAACAGTTAAATTGGATCTGAATTTGTAAGAACTAATTGTGTTTTTGTAATGACCAAACATTTTACATGAATAAATTGTTATTTACCTTATGGGTGAATGGAAATAACAGAAATTATTACTTTCTTGAAAATGATGATAATATTAATTGTGCAAATGGTATAATATGAATTGCATGATATGTGGGTGTACACAGTAACTTTATGTGAAAAGTTATTTACTCTTCCTGCTTAAAGATAAAGGAAAAACAGTTGCCAGCATATTAGGGGAAACATTAACTGTTCCCTCTTTCCCATAGGAAAAGGGAAAGAAGAGAAGACCCGGGTTGTTGATGAACAAACGGGAAAAAAAGAAAGGCAAAAGGCACTGGAGCGGAAGAGGAGGGTGCTATGTCTGGTGATGACCAGATAGCACAGACACATTGGTGTGTCATATTGCTGAGGCTGTGGCTGGCAAGAAGAGCTTGGGGGAGAGAACTAGTTCAGAAGACTGGTCTCGTGGCTGGGAGGATATCAAGCATGCAATCATCTTCTACGTGCTGTAGAAGTGCAAAAGATCAAGGCAAGATACACAGGTAAGTATCTGTAGTTTCATTAATTAGAGACTAAGTAGTATCCTGTATACCTAAGAATCTGAATTGTAGTTGCTGTGGGTGTGACTCTTGGGCTGTAATACAGAACCTAGGTATTACTGAATGCAATACCGGTAACGATTACGCCCTGTTATACAAATATATATGTTTTATATTAGTAATAGGAAGAAACAGGAAGGGAGAACTGAGAGACACCCTGTACATTACTTCCGAATAAGTTAAGTTGTGTGATTAAAGGGACAGTAATCACCAAATACTAGAAATAAATAGAACATCTGAATTATCAGTAATAGGTATGGAAACAGGTTTAAATGTGTTAATACATAAACTAGTTAACAGCATCTGAAGTAACCATTACTTTCAATATAGAACTCTACGAGCAGCAAATTCACATTGTCAATAATACTGTTGCAAGCATTGAAAAAGAAACCAAACAAATGCAAATACATTTGGAATGGGGTTTCGATACGGAAAGATAACAGTCAATAGAATGAATGCATGTCTGTCCTGAAAACATATCAGTCAAAGAATAAATACATGACTGTTTTGTAAATATGCGTGTTTCAGACATAGTGGTACAAACCCTCGTAAGAACCTTAACTTTATAAGGGTCACAAGAAATCGAAATACTGTACTCACTATATAACGATAATACAAAACAACTGTCAAATATCCTAACAATGGAAACATTGGGTTGGCCGATGCACCGGCGTGAACCACCAGGTGGAATGGCGCCCGCATGCTATCAAACCAGGGTTGATATACCCGATGGTCATACCATCCAGACGGCAAACATAGTTATTTAACTTCAGGAAAATTGAAGAACCGAAAATAAACATTAACCGGCTAAGCTACAGCTAGCAAAGAGCAGTAGTGAAACGCCATCAATGGAGCCGTTACGGGACCATAACAGGCCTCCTAAACCAACATAAATCCCATCAGAATCGTTACCATAAGTCCGTCAATCGGCTTAGTCATTTATTAACAAATATATATCAAACCCGCGAAACTGTATATCATATAATCCGATAAAAGGCAAACCCAGGAAGGGCAAAGTCGTAACCAAACCCTCAGATCATTTCATTGAAATTAAAATAAATACACAGTGTGTAATATATGAAGTATCGGTGGCCCATAGGAAGCGGCACCGTGCGCTATCAGTTTGCAACCATATTAAAACAGTAAGAAAATAATATGGATTATAGAACATGCAGGGTCTGTTCGATAATGGGAACAATCATAAACCTGAGGCATCAACCGACCATGATGCCAAGTCCATTCAATATGATTACACTGTGTATACAAATAATTACAGACCCAGATCTGAGCTATCGACAAACCGTAACCAACACCAAAACCCTAATGACAAACTACTCATTCTACAACCTGGGTTTCAACCCCAGTAATCGCAAACAGAGAATGAAAGGAAAATGCTGTCGAATTGAGGCCATGGCGCCAGATCATAGTGAAATGGATAAACCCTGGTAGAGAAAAATTAGCATAAGTTCAACTCCAAGATGAAATCAACCATTACAACCTACAGGGTAGCGCGCTTACCTGGTCAAAGGTCTGAAGGCTGAAACCATGAATAGCTCTTGCAACCACATCCTTGTCGGTCTGCTACCCTGCTCCATAAATAATAATAAGGTAGTTAAACATATTCCTATCAGATACAGTGAAAAGAACAAACAAAAACAATATTGAAACAAAGTGAAGACATGTTACCTGTCGCAATTAGAGATAGGGCAAGATCCGTGAGGGTTTCACCGCCACAGGCCGTCACTGTAAACCATTCGAGGGATTAGTAAACTGTATCAGGAATCCTCACGGCAATGGCACCCCGCCATGGTAATCACACCGGAGCAGAAGCTACCTCTACGAAGCCAGAGTAACAGCACAAATGACCGGGAGCAGAAACGAATGAACCTTATGTATTCCCCACCCAAGGCATGTCTAACCTCCACCGTTAGATCTCTAGTGGTAATCTGGACCGCCGATTGATATGAGGATCCCGAGAAGAGGGTGGCAGGACTGTAGCATTAAAGTCCCAGCTACTGAAACCAAAGCTCAGCGCGGCAGATCGATGGAGGGATTTCAGAGACGCCAGGTGTCGCAACCAAGGCGCCCCACCTGCTGCCGAATGTAATGAATTGTACCATTCAAAATTATCAAGGACAATCAAAGGTCAAGTTAATAGTCAGAGGGAAGATACGTTCGGATCGGTGCATTTATAAACCATATCCGTTGTTAACCAAGTCAAGCAATCATGAAGGCGTTATTATATAGTTATGTAGGTAGGGTAAATAATTTTTTTTTTATGTGAGTAATGTGTAGTATAGGTAAGGTTATGACATATGGTATCAGAGCCCAGATACAGTACTGTGACCTCTGGGTAAGACAATGATGAATGAACATGTGAAAATGAATTGACAATAATCATTTTTCTTTATTACTTGTGAATGTTTCTTACACAGGACCAGATTCTGAGAATAACAGATATGAGAAGAGCGGAGCATACACCGCGACGACCTGTAATGGGACAGGGCGCAACCGATGCAGGAAATAACCCTGAATTGTGGGTACAACTTGGCGAGGAAGCCAGAGTCACAAATCAAGCAATTCTGGAAACTGTGCAGGAGCTGAAGAATGAGATGGCTAGATTGCGAGAAGATAACGCTCGATTAACAATGGAACAAGAAAGAATTTTAAAAAGTTTGTCCGACCGACAAAATCAATTACCAGTAAATCCGAGTGCGGAACAGCAAAGGATGTCGGAAGAGCAGAACCATCACATACCTCCTGAAGGATCAGAGGAGCAGGAAGAACGCTCTGACAATGTGTTTGAACAACAAACTTCGAAAAGACAAAGGGTAGAACTGCAAGGGGAATTTCGCAAGATTAAGCCACCGCATTTTGACGGAGAGCAAGAAGAAGCCGCTGAAGCGTGGTTAATAAACATGAATAAGTATTTTCAGTTTTATGAGTACGATCATAACCTTAAAGCACGATTAGCTATTTTCCAATTACAAGGAAAGGCCACCTTATGGTGGGAAGAAGTGAAGATCGTAAAAGGGGTTACAGAGCAAAACATAACATGGGATAATTTTCAAAGGTTCTTCAAAGAGAGATATCTAACAGAACGCTTTTATGATGAAAAAGCCAGAGAATTCCATGATCTGCGATTGGGACAGCAGACCATGGATGAATTCATCACCCGTTTTACTTCCTTACTTCGCTACGTACCGTATATAAGAGAGGAAAAAGCGAAAGTGCAGCGATTTGTTAGTAGTTTACCCCCGTACATGCGGGAAAGGATTGAATTTGATAATCCAAAATCGATGGATGAAGTAATCTGCAAAGCTAGAATTTTCTATCAGCAAAGTAAACAGAAAGGGAAAACTGCTAGCAGGAAATGGAATGAGAAGAAGAATTTTAAGACAGTGGGAAATAACAAAGGGATACGCAATAATGGAAATAAAGGAGCAAGCAAAGGAACCAACAGCAGATTTACAACCAGAACTACATCTAAGTTCAGATCCGCAAATGAATCCAAGGTCAATGAACAACAAATCAGATTGGACAATGAGGGGATAGCAAGACCCCCCGTACAGTGCTGGGGTTGTGGGGGACCTCACTACATCAAAAATTGTCCACAACGAAAGGGGATTGAACAACTGTCTCAAATTCATGAAGCCTCAACTGTTGGTGAAGTGGGTCAAAGCGTACCCAGAATCAATGCGGCTTTGGAGGATCGACAGGCAGAATATCAACCAACCATGGTCAAGTTCGAAGGTAAAATTTCAAACCTTGCCATATCTGTTTTGATTGATCCCGGGGCCACGTTAAGTTATGTGAACCTGAAAGTAGTGGAACATTGTAATTTGCAATCTGTTAAATTTAAAAACCCATGGCTAGTGCAATTAGCTACTAGGGCTAAGCGGCGGGTAACCGCCAAGATCAACGACTGTTCATTTACTATAGCAGACCAGCCAATAACCGCTGACCTGAACATACTTCCTTTGGGTTCCTATGACATTCTAATCGGTATGGACTGGTTGGAGAAGCACTAGTCTTTAGTTGATTGCAAAACCAAAGTTATTTATTACAGAGATCAACAAGGAAACAACAAGGAGATGCAGGGTATCAGGCGACCAGTGCAGGTTCGACCAATAAATGCAAATCAGTTGGTGAAATGTGTACGGAAAGGCTGTCAAGTGTACGCCATTCAGGTGGGTAATGCCAACTCCAAGGATAAATCTGCATCTTTGAATAATATCCCTGTAATACAAGAATTTACAGATGTGTTTCCGGAAGAAATTCTGGGACTACCACCACGAAGAAACATAGATTTCACTATAGAGTTGGTACCAGGGGCTGCACCGGTGTCACGGGCACCCTACAGAATGAGTGTACCTGAGTTGACAGAATTGAAAATGCAGTTGCAAGAATTACTGGACAAGAACTACATCCGTCCCAGTGTGTCTCCATGGGGGGCGCCAGTATTGTTTGCCAAGAAGAAAGATGGCACCCTCCGGATGTGTATCGATTACAGGCAATTGAATAAGTTGACTGTTAAAAACAAGTATCCTCTTCCTCGGATCGACGAATTGTTCGATCAAGTAAAAGGCGCGGCCGTGTTTTCAAAGATCAATTTACGATCAGGTTATCACCAGATTAGAGTCAAGGATGAAGACATCGCAAAAACAGCTTTTAGAACAAGGTATGGGCATTATGAATTCGTGGTTTTGCCGTTTGGGCTTACCAACGCCCCGGAAACCTTCATGTGCTTGATGAATGGTATTTTCCATCCTTATCTGGACCAGTTCGTGCTGATATTTATTGATGACATCTTAATTTACTCACGCACTATCGAAGAACATCACGAACATCTTCGAATAGTGTTGCAGACCCTTCGAGAACATCAGTTGTACGCTAAGTTTAGTAAATGTGACTTCTTCAAAGCAGAAATTCAGTATTTGGGTCACGTAATCACAAAGGATGGAATTGCAATAGATCCGGAAAAGATAAAAGTGATAATGGAATGGCCGGTTCCAAAAGATGTAGCAGATGTTCGATCTTTCATGGGGTTAGCTGGATATTACAGGAGATTCGTGGAAGGTTTCTCTAAGGTAGCATTTCCCATTACTTCCCTGCAGAAGAAAGGAAAATTGTTTCATTGGACCCCAAATTGCCAGAAAAGTTTCGAACAGCTGAAACACCTGCTCACCACAGCACCTATTCTGAGTATAGCAGATCCCAGCAAGGATTATGTAGTATGTACAGATGCTAGCAAAGAAGGTTTGGGAGGGGTCTTGATGCAAGAAGGCAGAGTAATTGCCTACGAGTCTCGAAAACTGAAAGAACACGAGCAAAAATATTCTGCTTATGACTTAGAGTTGGCTGCCATTATTCATGCCCTGAAGATGTGGCGGCATTATCTCATGGGCCGGAAATTTTTGCTGCACACCGACTATCACAGTTTGACTAATTATTTCAGCCAACCTACCCTAAATGCTAGGCAGGCAAGGTGGGTGGACTTTCTAAGTGGCTTTGACTTTGAGATAAAACATTTGCAAGGAAAGGAAAATAAGGTAGCAGACGCCTTGAGCCGAAAAATACACAATTTGTATGAAGTTTCCTTCAGTGGATGGGAGAGTCCCTTCATGGAAATGATAAAAGAAATTGCAGATCAAGATACTGAATATCAGCAATTGAAGTTACAAATACAACAATCTTCTAAAAAGGACAGCCAACAAGAATATGAGTTATATGATGCTGGAAGGATTTACTTCAAGAAAAGACTGTATGTGCCTAACCAAAACCGGATTAGAAATCTGATTATGGACGAATTTCATATCAGCCATTACGCAGGGCATCCGGGCTATCAAAAGATGGTAACAGCAATCCGAAAAGAATATTTCTGGCCTGGAATGAAGAAAAGCATTGTTGAATACCTGTCAAGGTGCTTAGAATGTCAGCAGATTAAAGCAGAACATCAGCATCCAGCAGGATTGCTACAACCATTGCCAGTTCCGGAATGGAAATGGGAAATCATCTCGATGGATTTTATTACAGGATTACCCAGAACTAAAAGAAATAATGACTCCATTTTCGTGGTAGTGGACAAATTAAGTAAGGCTGCACACTTTATACCTGTGCAATCTACCTATAGAGCTGCGCAGATCGCTCACATATTTATGCAGAATGTATTCAAGTTACATGGACTTCCGAAAACAATAATTTCCGATCGTGATGTGAAATTCACCTCATCATTTTGGAAAACACTGTTTGCGGAATTAGGAACTCAACTCAATTTCACCACCGCATACCATCCATAGACAGATGGGCAGACGGAACGAGTGAATCAAATGGTGGAAGATATGCTAAGGGCTTATGTCATGCAACAACCCACCAGATGGGAAGATTACTTACATCTTGTAGAGTTCGTGTACAACAACGGTTACCATACTTCCACACAAATGAGTCCATTTGAAGTTTTGTATGGTCGAAAGTGTCGTACACCCGCTAGTTGGGGAGGACCAGAGGATAAATTGAGTCTGGGTCCTGAAATGCTAAAGGAAATGGAAGATATGGTAAAAAGGGTACGTGTTAATTTGAAAGCTGCCCAAGATAGACAGAAGAATTACGCTGATCAAAAGAGAAGGTTCAGAGAGTTTCAGGTTGGGGACCACGTTTACATTTGAATTCAGGCTAAAAGAAGTACTCTACAGTGGAGTGGATGCGCTAAATTGGCACCCCGATATTGTGGACCCTTTCAAATTTTAGCAAGGGTCGGACCAGTAGCTTACCAACTGGCCCTGCCAAGTCACATCCGAGTCCATAACGTGTTTCATGTTTCTGTCCTAAAGCAATATGTGTATGACCCTAAGCATGTGATCCGATGGCAAGAGATCCAGGTGGGGATTGTTACGATAAATTCAGTAAAAATTTTTATATGAAAAGGAAACTAACTCAAGGAATTGTGTGTTGCAGGTCGAACCGGAAGGAGAGGTTCTGGTCGAACCGCTGAGCATTCTTGACCGGAGAGAAGTGCAGTTGCGGAAACGAGCTATTACCCAAGTTAAGGTGCAATGGCGACATTTTGGACCTGACGAGGCCACTTGGGAAGATGAGGAGTTGATGAAAAGGACCTATCCCGATCTGTTCGGATCTGTGAGACACCGGGACGGTGTCCAATCTCAGGGGGAGGAGATGTAATGACCAAACATTTTACATGAATAAATTGTTATTTACCTTATGGGTGAATGGAAATAACAGAAATTATTACTTTCTTGAAAATGATGATAATATTAACTGTGCAAATGGTATAATATGAATTGCATGATATGTGGGTGTACACAGTAACTTTATGTGAAAAGTTATTTACTCTTCCTGCTTAAAGATAAAGGAAAAACAGTTGCCAGCATATTAGGGAAAACCCTAACTGTTCCCTCTTTCCCATAGGAAAAGGGAAAGAAGAGAAGACCCGGGTTGTTGATGAACAAACGGGGGAAAAAGAAAGGCAAAAGGCACTGGAGCGGAAGAGGAGGGTGCTACGTCTGGTGATGACCAGATAGCACAGACACATTGGTGTGTCATATTGCTGAGGCTGTGGCCGGCAAGAAGAGCTTGGGGGAGAGAACCAGTTCAGAAGACTGGTCTCGTGGCTGGGAGGATATCAAGCATGCAATCATCTTCTACGTGCTGTAGAAGTGCAGAAGATCAAGGCAAGATACACAGGTAAGTATCTGTAGTTTCATTAATTAGAGACTAAGTAGTATCCTGTATACCTAAGAATCTGAATTGTAGTTGCTGTGGGTGTGACTCTTGGGCTGTAATACAGAACCTAGGTATTACTGAATGCAATACCGGTAACGATTACGCCCTGTTATACATATATATATGTCTTATATTAGTAATAGGAAGAAACAGGAAGGGAGAACTGAGAGACACCCTGTACATTACTTCCGAATAAGTTAAGTTGTGTGATTAAAGGGCAGTAATCACCAAATACTAGAAATAAATAGAACATCTGAATTATCAGTAACAGGTATGGAAACAGGTTTAAATGTATTAATACATAAACTAGTTAACAGCATCTGAAGTAACCATTACTTTCAATATAGAACTCTACGAGCAGCAAATTCACATTGTCCATAATACTGTTGCAAGCATTGAAAAAGAAACCAAACAAATGCAAATACATTTGGAATGGGGTTTCGATGCAGAAAGATAACAGTCAAGAGAATGAATGCATGTCTGTCCTGAAAACATATCAGTCAAAGAATAAATACATGACTGTTTTGTAAATATGCGTGTTTCAGACATAGTGGTACAAACCCTCGTAAGAACCTTAACTTTATAAGGGTCACAAGAAATCGAAATACTGTACTCACTATATAACGATAATACAAAACAACTGTCAAATATCCTAACAATGGAAACATTGGGTTGGCCGATGCACCGGCGTGAACCACCAGGTGGAATGGCGCCTGCATGCTATCAAACCAGGGTTGATATACCCGATGGTCATACCATCCAGACGGCAAACATAGTTATTTAACTTCAGGAAAATTGAAGAACCGAAAATAAACATTAACCAGCTAAGCTACAGCTAGCAAAGAGCAGTAGTGAAACACCATCAATGGAGCCGTTACGGGACCGTAACAGGCCTCCTAAACCAACATAAATCCCATCAGAATCGTTACCATAAGTCCGTCAATCGGCTTAGTCATTTTTTAACAAATATACATCAAACTCGCGAACTTGTATATCATATAATCCGATAAAAGGCAAACCCAGGAAGGGCAAAGCCGTAACCAAACCCTCAGATCATTTCATTGAAATTAAAATAAATACACAGTGTGTAATATATGAAGTATCGGTGGCCCATAGGAAGCGGCACCGTGCGCTATCAGTTTGCAACCATATTAAAACAGTAAGAAAATAATATGGATTATAGAACATGCAGGGTCTGTTCGATAATGGGAACAATCATAAACCTGAGGCATCAACCGACCATGATGCCGAGTCCATTCAATATGGTTACACTGTGTATACAAATAATTACAGACCCAGATCTGAGCTATCGACAGACCGTAACCAACACCAAAACCCTAATGACAAACTACTCATTCTACAACCTGGGTTTCAACCCCAGTAATCGCAAACAGAGAATGAAAGGAAAATGCTGTCGAATTGAGGCCATGGCGCCAGATCATAGTGAAATGGATAAACCCTGGTAGAGAAAAATTAGCATAAGTTCAACTCCAAGATGAAATCAACCATTACAACCTACAGGGTAGCGCGCTTACCTAGTCAAAGGTCTGAAGGCCGAAACCATGAATAGCTCTTGCAACTGCGTCCTCGTCGGTCTGCTACCCTGCTCCATAAATAATAATAAGGTAGTTAAACGTATTCCTATCAGATACAGTGAAAAGAACAAACAAAAACAATACTGAAACAAAGTGAAGACATGTTACCTGTCGCAATTGGAGATAGGGCAAGATCTGTGAGGGTTTCACCGCCACAGGCCGTCACTGTAAACCATTCGAGGGATCAGTAAACTGTATCAGGAATCCTCACGGCAATGGCACCCCGCCATGGTAATCACACCGGAGCAGAAGCTACCTCTGCGAAGCCAGAGTAACAGCACAAATGACCGGGAGCAGAAACGAATGAACCTTATGTATTCCCCGCCCAAGGCATGTCTAACCTCCATCGTTAGATCTCTAGTGGTAATCTGGACCGCCGATTGATATGAGGATCCCGAGAAGAGGGTGGCCGGACTGTAACATTAAAGTCCCAGCTACCAAAACCAAAGCTCAGCGCGGCAGATCCATGGAAGGATTTCAGAGACGCCAGGTGTCGCAACCAAGGCGCCCCACCTGCTGCCGAATGTAATGAATTGTACCATTAAAAATTATCAAGGACAATCAAAGGTCAAGTTAATAATCAGAGGGAAGATACGTTCGGATCGGTGCATTTATAAACCATATCCGTTGTTAACCAAGTCAAGCAATCATGAAGGCGTTATTATATAGTTATGTAGGTAGGGTAAATAATTTTTTTTTTATGTGAGTAATGTGTAGTATAGGTAAGGTTATGACAGTATTTATGATCAATAAGTGAAAGTCATATATCATTTTCAAAGATATAAAAAATTTGTCTCTATCTAGAGAAATGTAGGTTCAAGTATGAACTAAAATCATTCTAGTTGATGTGAAACATAAAAACACATTAACAATGGGCTAAAAAAAATATAGTGATGCTATATGGATTACTAGATAAATTATAATGATACCAACGTCCTTTTGCATTGGTCTAAGGAGTCATACCAAAACATTATATTAATCCAAAAAATGCTTATTAGGAATATTTTACTAAAAGAACAAACTTATTTACACAAGTAGACAAAATCTGCATACTATATCCTACATTGGGAGAACGGATACACTCAAGTATATGTAGACTCGCAAGGAAGCCATATTCATAGCCAATTTTTATTCTCGATCTTAGTTCTGTTTGAAGAATTTTGTTTATTGTAAATGGTCTGATGGGATTCCAGTATCACGCAATTATAATTCTACCATGGTGAAGATGTAGAAAAACATTGTTGTTAAAATTTTGTGGAGAATTATATGGAAATAATTTCATTATCTTTGAAATTTATAGCATCCATATTTATTATTGTAAGAGTTCTTTTACTTTTTATTTGAGGAGAAAATATTCTTCATTTTACTATAATATATGAAAATGTTATGTAAAATGATAATTCTTTCTCATGTCATGTGTAATACCCCTCCGTTGCCATAATATTGTTTTGGTTAAGCCAAGTTATGTGGGATAGAATGGTGGAAAAGCCAAAGAAGAATCTTGAATTAATTATGTAATTGGTTATTTAAAAATAAATAAATAAATGAGAGATACTTATCTAGGAATGAGATGCATGATATTATTTCCAAAATAAAATTTAAAAAAAAATGTTATTGGTAAATGAGATTTGAAAATTATTTCATGGTATATATTCTAGAGTAAAATTCTAGATAAGCTTAACGGATGGGAGAGAAAAATACATTAAGTTGGTTAACAGGAGAAAGATGCTAAGTTTAGAAAAGTCTAAAAACACTGTGGGAGACAAACGTGCACTTTTATGGAAAAGCCCAGGAAAATAGATAAAAATATCCACAAGAGTGGGATGCCACTAAATGGAATCCTTATCATGAAATACAAGTATTTAATTTTTGAGAAGGGATCAAGAAGGAATTTTTTTCTAGCATCCAGCAAGGCAAAGAACTCTCAACAAGCCAAAGAACTCTCAGCTCAGAGTTGAACTAGAGGACACAGTTCCTGGATCGGTGGAGAGTAGGTGTGAATTTGCAAGTATCATGATTGGTGATTTTATTTACAATTCATGTGATTTTCTTATCTAAACATAATTTACGTGCAAATGTTACTTTATCTGATTATACCATGTATTGCATGGTAGTAAAATTTAAAATGAGAATAACATGTTCGTCCAAGTAGATGCAGAATTATTTCTGGAAGTGTTGAATTGAAGTATAAAAAAGAAATCGTAGGATTACATTAATACAACATGATAGACCTCTGAAATCCCGATTACCTAAGAATGTTGATAGTAGACTCTTTGTGAATAATGGGAAAGGGAAAGGATGGTATTAACAATGAAATTCTCATGTGTTGTGAACCTTATAACCAATTGCATAGAATGAGTTGTTTACTCATGAAAAGAAGAATACGGAAAACCATAATTTTGTGTGAGGATTAGCTATAGAGTTCCCGTAACTCTTTGTATAGGAATATATTTAGTGTTATGGTTAGAATAATTATATGCACAAGAGAAATAAAAATTATTAGGTAGATTAAGTATCAAAAGATAAATGTTACACTAAAGGTAGAAATTGTATGTTAAAGCTGTCGAATCCAAAGGAAACTATAATACTATAATATCCACTAGTGTTGGGAACAAAGTGAAGATGGTCAATTAGTAATGATTTAACCAGGAACAATGGAAAATCATATGGTTGTTTGAAGAGTATGTAATAATAAGGATATCCTTGGAAAACAACCGGAGGCGAGAAATCACTTTAAACTAAAATCGTTATTATCAAATTAGTTGGATAGGTTGTCGTATATGACAATGCAACTACCAAAATTGTTGACACTATAAGTGAAAATGCGTTCAATAATAGATTCGGTAGGTGTACCAATCTATTCGGTACATATAATGAAGGAACTATGTGTTGCATGGATTAATTAGACATGTGCATTAGAGAAGTTAAAACTGAAACCATGCAAAAAAAATTGTAGCATAAACTAAAAAGAATGAGAAGAAATTATACATTAAAATAAATTGAAGTTATGGAATACAAGCATACTAGAGAAATTGTTCTAGAGTATGTGAAAGTATAGCTAAATCTTGATAACCTTATAGTACATGGAAACTCCATTCAAGAACAAGTGTACTTCCTTTGGGTATATCCAATAAATTAAGGAAGAGACGCGACACAAATAATCGAAGGGAAGAATTAGGAATTATATATATATATAACCACAATGGTGTTATGACCAAAGAAATTATCCAGGAGCTTTTAAATATAAACAATAACACATCCACTATTATAGAATTCATTCGAATCAACTCTACATTAAAAATATGCATTACCACTGTTCTGAAATTATAATTAGAGGAAACCCCAACACTTTAAAATAGGATGCAATCAATTAAAAACAAATGAAAGTATATATATATATATGTATATATAGGAAAAAATCTACCTGATTATAGTTATCAGGAAATTTGTAATCACGGTGTACATTAACATTAAATAAAATATACAATTTACGCAATAACACTATCTAAACTTAGAAAGTCATTGTAAGTGTCCACTGAAATGGTAAAAGAGAATTCCTTAACATAAATATTGTAATTGTTCCCCATTATATTATATTGGTGTTTCTCTTAAAGTACAGATAGCTATATAAAATATTTTTACAAGGGTTGCGCTCTATGCAGGACATGATGCCACATGTTTAAGTCTGAAAACAAAAGTGAGAGGCAAGCATAATCAGACTTCGAATCTGTATTTACAAAAGAATAAATTAATTAAAAAATGCTACACGATGAGGATTACATCAAGGGGTGGTGTTGGCTTGCTTTGCGCTGACCTAGGTTTAATCTATACTACAAACCAAAAAAACACTCAATCACTAGCCCTTTCAGCAATGACCTACAAGCACATCACAATCTCGCCCGAAGTGTCTATGGGAGGATGCAGAACCAAGTTGTTGCAGCCTTGAGGGATTGGGAGATGTAGTATTATTATGTTATCTTATTCTTAGTACCTATAAATAACTTTACCGCATTAGATTAATCACTTAAAATTCCATATAAACCATCACTGTGTTGAAGTAAAATGAAATTATAATAACTCCTACTCTACAACAGAAAATAAGAAAAAATACACACTGAAACACCAATTTACCATTGTTTACCCTAGTTAGGGCTATGTCCACCAAAATTGTTGCTTAATATAATAAATATATTAACAATAGATAGTTCTTGGCTTGTGCACTAAGATGCAGGTTGTTTGCACATTGCGAAGTAGACTCAGGTCTCTGCACACTCAGTTGCAAAAGCTCTCCTTATCTACCAAATTATAGATCTCAATAATTTTCACATAACACTAATCTGGATCAATTCGATTTGATCAATTGATTTCTCTTCTTATTATTACCCTATAGACACCATTACGTTGTAGGGTTACATCATCAAAATACCATGGTCCAAATACCATGGTCCAAATACCATGTACCCCCTAAAACAAAAAACAATGGTCCCAAAACCATTGATCCCTTACAAAATCATGCGCTTTTACAAAAAGGAGGGGCTTTGACCCACCATGAAGCCCTTACAACACTGCGCAGTATTTTCAAAATGCTCCATTATTTTGTCCACTCTGTGCTCCACTGTGCGCTCCACTACACGGTCCACTTCATGCTCCACTACTTTCTCCACCACACAAAATGTGGAGTCTTTGCCAAAATATAGGCCATGTTGGGATCCACCCAACTAGCCCCCAACACTGACATGTGACTCGTCCCGAGGCACTCATTTCATTTTCATTTGATCTTCGCTGCAATGCTATTTTATGCACTACTGAACTATTGCAGAATGTTTGTGACATGTTTCTCTTAGTTGCGCACTTCCTCTAGTAGTTCTTCTTTCACAGGTTTTGTAGCCTTTTGCATCATTTATTTTCTCTCTCTCTCTCTCGAAGCTCTTGAAGCTTGTCATCCGTTGCTTGGGATGGTTGGAGAGCCTCATCTTGCGATGGCTAAGTTCTCTCTATCAGAGCCTACTCTTCCTTCCTCATCTCCTCTATATTGTTCTGGAGGGATTTTCCCTCATTGACCTTTGAACACTTCTATGAGATGGTAGGGTTCTCACAGCTACCCGAATCTTCTCCAGCTGCTTTCGCTTCTGCTCAATATTCTCTTGTAGCTTGAAGACATCTATATCTTCCTGCAGCAAAGTCCCAATCTGTAAGCTCTCAGCCAATAGCATCCCACAATCTACCACTTTTGTGGAGATGTTGTCCATTGTAGTCTTCAGGTCGACCTCCCTCTACTCTCACACTTCTTGTAGTGTGGTTGGTTGTAGCTTCATCTGTAGCTCACTGATCTTCATCTCATATGTAAATTGTGCATCCGCGATCTTATCCTTGTATCCTTTTACTGCAAGGACGAGCTTTGTGACCATGACCTTCAATGGTTCCTCTTCTTAGACATCAATTTCTAGAATCTCACACCATGATTCTTCGCCCACCTCCTTCAGCTTTTATTGTGGCTATACTGCCTGATCCCTCTTTTGGATCACTTAGTCGAGCTTCTTCTACAATGAAGCTCACTCTCTCTCTACTTGAATTTTTAGCTATGAAGTGTGTTTTTCATGCAACTTCATCTCATATATGATCTCTAGTTGTAGCTTGTTTAATCTCTAATGTGATACTATTGTGATCTTCATGTTCACATACCTCCACTCTTTGGCCTGTTGTTGTACCTCGGTGGAGTCAAATTGCAGGGTTCCGATAGGTATTAATGCTATCTGCTCTGTAAGTGTAGGATCTCTTGGTCTTTCTTCTCCAATTTGTTCCTTTGTCTTCACTGGCTATCTAACCATCTTTGCCAATATCTTAAGTTATGCAATGCTCTCCTCGACACCTACTAGAAGTGTGATGTAGTGATCTTCTAATTTTTTTCCATTATTTCGCCTTTTCTTCTTGAATTATGTCCCTAATCTGGTCCAATTCCCCATTAGTGATGACCACTAGTGTTATTCCCTTTGCCTTGTCTTTTCTGCTTCTTTTTTATTCTTGTGGTAGCTTCAACATGTACCTTCCTCTTATCTATGACACCTAGGTCTGTCTCTATCTTTTTAGACTGTCTACTCTACTCATCACCTTTAGGAGGATCTAGGTGATCCTCGTCATATTTATCCTCTTTTTCCAACTCTTGCTTATCCTTATCCTTCCCACTCACTTCCCCGAACTGCATTTTGTCCTCCTATGTTGGATAATCCTTCATGTGTGTCTCTAGCATAGTGATCCACTATGCGGGCCATTGTTGTATATATGATGTGAGATTGTCTTCTGTCACTAAATATGGTAGTGGATTCCATGTCTTCCTTGTATCACTATGAGCCTGTATGTAAATTATGTGGAAGTTAGCCTTAAACTTTGCGACAAAGATATAATTCTTATATAGGTTTGGCGAAAGGCAAGGGTTTTGGTTCACTATCATGTCTAATTCCATATGATATAAAACAAAAAACATTATGTTATCTTCTGCTCGTGCCGATTTAGTGGTATGCCATAGTGAGGCATATCATATGGCTTCACAAACATCTAAGGCTATTTGAGGGAACATTGAATCTTCCAGATCTCTCCATGCAAGCATCCTAATAATCAAAATTAACCATGTATAGTGAAACATAGTACCTTTCTCCTAAGCATCGTAGAAGTCATCCAAAAACTCTTGGCAAAGATATGTGGATCAGTTGTACTGAACCCTATTAGCGCATTGCATAGTTAATGAAACCACTGGTGGAGGGACTTCATTAGGCTAACACTTCCTCATGATTTTTCTAGCCAATATATGTGTTGCAATGTGAACTCCCTGGCCATTGATCGAGTTGATATCATAACCTCGCTTCCATTTTCTTAGTCCAAACTTCTTCTTCATATTTTTTGTTATGGCTCTATCCTAATATTTCCCAACAAACTCCTATGTGGGGTTCATCCCTTGATAAGGTTCTCTTGTGATTCACCATATTAGAATTGCCTCAATAGGGATCCTCTTCCCCATGCACAAGCATCCATCGTGCACCATCACAAGTAGTTGTATTACACAAACTATGCTTCCTGGACTTCTATCAAAGTGCAACACATTCAACATATTCATCAAGCCCAACTGTGCTAATCTAACTACCCACTATTGTGGTTCTATCCTTGTCACAACACTCTCAGGGTAGTGTACTTGTTTTAAGTATCTGTCTCATGTGAACTGTGGATATTTCTTTATGTCATTGAAATCATAGTCCACAAACTTCAGCTGCAGAATCTTCCTAAGGGTTTCTCTAGTAAATCGCATTGACTCCAGCAATAAATGTGTGAAGGTTCCAGACTTCGCAACCTCCAAATCTTTTACCAGTTTGGCATATAGTTTTCCTGGTGAAATATTTGGTTTCCATTTGCACTTTCTTTGCTTCTTCCCCAGTATCTCTCGTTAGAGCTCTTTCTGGGGCTCAATAGGTCTATTTTCTTGTAGAAGCTTCGTTCTCTACTCTCTAGTCATTTTCTTTCACAAAGATCTTCATTACATGCGTGATGATGTTTTTGTGGGTGGTGGTCTGACTACGGGCATGTCAGTTGATGTTTCTTCCATGAATATGGCTAAGCCCTTCTCACTAAATATATAGATAAATTCTTCAAGTGTGAGGGCATTCATGTGAAACTATCTACAACTTCTTCATAATAGCAATATTCGAACTCTTAGTACAAGAGAGTTCTAAATCTATGTGGGACATGAAATTTCATAACAAATATAAATTTCAAACCCTATCATTAGCTCATATTGTGTTCATTAATTGCATATCTATCACTAGATCTAGTCAATCTGTCTTCATAAATGCATATTTCTGCATGTTTCAATGGAAACATTCCTTTTTAACAGTCATATTTTTTTGGTGAGATTCGACGCATCGCATATTGTAACGAAGAAACCCCTCTTATGTTGAGGCTCCTACAAACTTCAACATAACCCAAAATGTAGTGAAGTAACTTGCTACGTCGAAGCTCTCTCTGTAGCGTAGTTTATTGTCTAGTGCCCACTTTCAACTATAGGTGGAACTAAGACTTCTCTCCTTTCTTCAGAGTGAATTTGTATGGGTAGGCCTGTCCCTGTAAAACTTCAACTTGCTGCCATTTACTCTTCCTTGAGCCAATTCTCCATCTAATGTTGTAAATTGAATTGCGCCTCCATTACTAATATGCTTGACAATATATGGGCCCAACCAATGCATATTGAATTTTCCTAAAATTTTTACAAACTTGCAATGATAATGGAATTAAAAGTCTCCTACCTGGAACATCTTTTTCTTAATATATCTGTAATGCTAGGCCTTTTCTCTTGGTTTTTATACCTGTTGATGAGATCTTACTATAAATATATCTCCCTCTAAAGAAAGCAACTACAACATTCTTTCCTCCATCATATCAGGGTCTTCCATATTTGTAAAGGTTGCAATCCTCAATCTAGGCATGACGTACTCCATGGTTATGACAACTTCTTACCCATAAACTAACCTGAATGGTGTTTGACTTGTCAAGTTTTTACATTTGGTCCTATAAGCCCATAATACTACTAGAATTCTAAAGTCCCAGTCATCTCTATTAACATTGCATACCTTAGTAAGTGAATTCTCCAAAATATTATTAAATGCTTCTATTGTTACATTGGTCTGAGGATGATAAAGGGGTATTCTTCTGATGATAAACTTTGAACTCCTCAGTCAATTCTTCAATAGTATTATTTAGGAAGTGTGAACCTTGGTCACTCATCAAAACCTTTAGGCATCCAAATCTAGACAATGTGTACTCAAAAATAAACTTCACAGCAGTCTCTGCGCTGCAGTCCCTTACTAGTTTTTCTTAAGCCCATCTTGTCAAGTAATCAATTGTTATAATTATGTACCGTGCATGAGCCCTATTTCTAGGTGGGTTGAAGTGTCCAACAAAATCAGTGACTGACTTGTCAAAAGCTTGCAATGTAACCTTTGGTACCAATGGCATCTCGTCCTGTCTCTAAGGCTTACTTGTACTTTGGCACACATCACATTATTGGTAGTACTCCTTCGCATCTTTATGTAGTGTATGTTACCACAATACTTCTCTCAAAATTGTCAGCACCCGATGAGCCTCTGCTAGAATCACCTGCCTTTCATGTTTAGGAAGATAACAATATCTCATCTCGTCCCATCTTATGTAATTGTCTTGCTGTTAATGAAAAGTCATCTACCTTAACCACTAATTCTTTTCTTTGTTGTGTATTATACTTTGAAAGAGACATTTCTTTGGCCAAAAGCAAAATGATATCTGTGAAATGGTCATCTGCAACTCTGATTACAAGTAATTGCACATCAAGGAGATTATCCTCTATACTGGTTGGTTCTTCCCCTATTTCTAGCCTTGATAGATGGTCAGGTCCTGCATTCAGTATCCTTGGCTTAACAATTATCTCAAAGTCATATTCGTAGAACAATAGTAACCATCTGCAATTAATTCCTCCTAAGGCAACCTTATAAGCAAAATACTTTAGTGTAGAATGATCTATAAACATTTTAAAGTGTGACCCCAACAAACAATGTCTAAAATTCTTCAAAGCATATACCATGGCAAGTCCTTCCCTTTCTGTAGTGGTGTAATTATTTTGTGCTTTAGATAACTTTCTACTTGAAAAAGCTACAGGATGATCAATGTCTCCTGCACCAGGTTGTGCCAGTACCACTCCAAAAACTATACAAGAGGCATCCACATGGACATGGAATTCCCTATTCCAATAAGGGAACACTAGTATAGGTGCAACTACAATTTTTTCCTTCAATATGTCGAGGATCTTCTAAAATTCTTCATTCCCTTCTTCAACAACTTCTCCATATGCGCAGTGATTTGATAATACCCCTTGATGAACTTCTTGTAATACCTAGTATGTCCCAACATAGTGTGAAGTTGTCTTACTATCTTAGGTGGAGGCAAGTTCACAATGGTAGCAATATTAGTAGGGTCAACCATTAATCCTTGCTTACAAAAAATATGTCCCAACAATATGCTGAAAGGTACACAGAATATGCACTTCTTTAGGTTCAAAGAGATCTGATCTTGTCTACATGTGTCGAGCATAAGCCTTAAACTTCCAACATGTTTTCCCCACAATCCAAATATTGTCCAATCATCAAAATATACCTCTAAAAACTTATTCATGTATTCATTAAAATCTACAACCACCACACTAGAAAATATAGCAGTGGCATTTTTTAATCCAAAAGTCATTACTGTGTATTAATATGAGCCCCATTCTGTAGAAAATGTGGTCTTATATTGATCTTCATGTGTAATCCTAATCTGATGATAACCTGAGAATCCATTTGTAAATGACTAAGCTTCCTGACCTCCTATATTCTCTAGTACTTCATCTATGGAAGGGGTAGGGAAGGGATCATGTAAACATGCATCATTCGACTTTCTCATATGAACACAGATCCTAATTTCTCCTTGAGTCTTATTCTCTTTCACAACCATAGTGCTCACCCATTCTGATTCTTCTATAGGTTCAATAATTTCTATTGTTATCATCTTATGAAGCTCTAGTTTCACTTTCTCCTTATACTTTAGGTTTAGACTATAAGGTATTTATGACTAGCATCACATCATGATTAAGGGGAACCTTCATGATTCCTAGGTCTCCTATTATACCCTTCATCTCTAAAAGATTGGTGGGTAATAGTTCTTGATATTCATGAAGTGACTCTGTAATTTAACTCACTATCTCTTCATCCTAGTAGTCTCCTATTGTTGCAAACTTGGGTTCCTTATTTGATCCTATGTTTACCTTCTTGGTCTTCAATGGCTTCGTTATGTCTAGTATCTCTAGCTCAGGTCCATTTACCTCATTGTATCCTTCTAACTCTGCTATGTTGATATTGTGAGGGTCTTCTTCTTCATATGTCATAAGGTTATAACACTCTAGTGCATTTTCTATCTACGCAACACAATCAAGTTTTTCCATGCCAGTGGTGTTACATTCTCAAAGATACTCTTCTTGACTGTCTGAAGGGCCAAATCTATCTATAGGAAATCATCCTCAAAGTTGAATGCTAATATGAATCCATCAACTATATTTTCCCAGTTTATGTTACCATGTTGAAGCTTCATTTCTAGATATCAGTTCTTAAGAATTATCTATAATGTATGAATGAATCCATGTACCCATTCTTGCTATGGAATATCCTTCCATGATGTAGTGCATAGATGGATATGCTTCCTAGGATTAGTTTCACCATCGTATTTTATCTCAATATCTGTATCTATCTATCCAAATCTTATCCCCATTAATATTCTACATTCTTGCCAACCTCCTATATTCGTTTTGTGTTTATTCCACCATCTAGTAGGGGTAACATTCAGGTCTATATCTAAGGTTGACAACCTTTCATTTTCTAGAAATTGTTCTTCAAAATCATTAAGAAAAGTATTTACATCACCTACTCCATCATAAGAAGGTAGGTTACATAACTCAGATATCATACAACAAACTAATTTTGTAATTATTGCACAATGCCTTGTGGATACTTCATGCAACCTCTTATGACAGTTCTCCAACTCTTCTTTTGAGTTCGAGGTACAAGAACTATCACCCTCCCAACACAACTTGCCCTTTATAGTAGGGTTAGCACAATCCTGTTACTTTGTTGTCATTTGCTAGATATTTTCTATGTCAGCTGTGAAATATTCTTCTTTGACTGGTTCTATATATCTTACTCCTTCTGATGGATCCAAGGGAACAATTACTCTCATATTGTTTCCTTGAAATATAATTTGTCTCTTCTACAGATTAATTATGGCCATATTGTCAAATGTCTAGTCAATTCCATGCAATGTAGGATAAGGGTTACTATCATCGATGTTCTTTATTACTTCAAAAGCAGTAGTAGTGTGAACTCCTTCAATATCCATTGTGACACCTGGTAGTCTTTCGAGAGGAGACATATTTTTTTTATTTTCCAGCCTTAAATAAATTGTTTACCACTGTAGCTTCCCCTTACCCATTAGTTTCCATGTCTTCTTCATCAAGACATTAGCATCAGATCCTAGATCCAGAATAATTTGATCTGTCTCATATTATCTTATCTGCGCATTAAGCCTCGTTTATCTTCTTGTTCTTTTCTGTCAATGAAAATTATTGGCTGTGCGAAACCCACTTCGTGGTGCTTCTTTCGATGCATAGGAATCTATAAACTCTTGAAGCCCATATACAACCTTTTGATCTCTTAACAATTTCATACAAGTATGTAAAAGGATTTTAAAATACCTACTTGATTTGATGAATGCTAGTCTTGTGTTGGAGCTCGATCCTATGTTGTAGCTCGATCTTGTGTCAGAGCTTCATTTTTTTTCGAGGCTGATGACACCTCGCAGTAACTTTTCTAATCAGGCTTTGGTTGTGCTTTAGAGTTCGAAGCTCTAGCATCCATGAAACTTCACTTTTCTTTCATAAATACTTCTTTTTCTTTCTGAATATAAAAAACAAGAACTTTCTCAATAGTTTTTCTAGCCCATGCACTTTTACATTCTTAATTTCCATCCCCTTTATCACTATCGATCACAAATCCACTTCTAGTGATAATACTAATTTGAGGTTTGTCGGTCCTCCTTTCCATAGTCATCATTTGCATATTTTGTGTCGGTTGCTAATTCCTTTTTTCTTGGACCATCGCCATAAGTACAAGACATTCTTCAATTACATGGTCAAAGGATTTACAATACTTACATTTCATTATGGGGCTCTTGTAGTCTCTCGCAAAATGTCCTAGTTGGTTGTAGTTATAACAAATGATCTTTCCACGTCTTTGACTAGCTCCACCACCTTGACTTATTCCTTGGTAACCTCCTCGACCACTGCGTTGTCCATCGTCCTCATGTCCATTCTCTTCATCTTGCATTCTATAAGCATGAGCACTGTGCTCCATCATTTTCACATGAGCCCAACAATTATTCTCATCATGTCCAACTGATTTAGAGAATTTGCAATAAAGATTCCTCAAAGGCTGTACATATTTATGTAACAAGTAATAGTCTTTTGAATGATGTTCGCCTTTAGTGTTACATAATTCACACCACATGTTTGATCTCTCATTCAAGGGATTCGGTACCCCACCATCCATGTAATTTCTTAAAATAGGGCATTGTTCTTTACAATGGCCCTCTAATCTGCACTTTGTACACCATACTTCTTCTCTAACTTCTTTACTTTTCTTTATGTATTGTATATATAGGGTTAGGTTCCCCAACTAATTTTGAATCTGTGGCATGCCTACATTAGTACCTTCCATAAGAAAACATTCCAATTTCATCGCAATCTGTAGAGCTTTGGCTTCACTTTCTATCTTTTGTTGCAATCAATGAAAATCTAATATGCGGTAGTAGCGCAGCTATAAACCATTATTGATGTTGTTTTGGATATATGTCGAACCTTACTTGATAGAATAAAATGTTAAATCTTTGATCAAGCTCATAAACATACTGAGTAGGTTTTGTTTCATTTGTTTCAACTCAGTGATGCACTGCAACTCGGACTTCAACTTCTTAAACTCTTTTATCAACATTGTTTTAATATCTGCAAATGTTATGTTTTGAGTATTTGAATACTTCATATACCATGTCAATTCTCTATCCCGGAACATCGTAATGGGATGCAATTTCTTTATTTTCTCATCCTCAATTTGCTTCGCTGTCCATAGAGCTTCACATAAAAACCAAAATTATTCAGGATCCTTCAATCGATTTCCTTTGAAAATAGGTACCTTAATATCGTCATCCATAATTATTCTTTGAGGGGGAGGGGGAGGGGGAGGAGTAAGGGGAAGGGGATGGGGGGTATGAGCATTAGGAGTCATGGAAGGCAGATGGAGAAAGCTAAAAAAACCCTAGCTATTACTAGATTCTGCCCTCTGCGAAGTTTGAGGTAGGGAGGGTAAATACTATAAAGTTATCTTGGGTTATGAGGGTAGCTTTCTTCTCTTTCACTTTTAGATTTACTTAAAAGAAGACTATAATCAGTCTCTACAAATGTTTTCAGGCCTTTTCCATGACATCTCTTTCTAGTATCTACTGTATATCTCTTTCCACTTCACATTACTCTGATCTCTTACCTAGATTTATTCTCTCTTCTTCCAAACATAAGTAAACTAGCAATCTGATTTCACCTGTAAAACTCCCTTTTCACATAAAAGCATCTTAATATAAATTTTGAGAGATTTCGAATACTTACCTCACGACCCTTTGAATAATCATTGTTTTGCTTCCTTATAGGACATGATCGAGTTTATGGTCAACTCAATAATAAAACCTCCCAAATTTCTAACAATCGAAAAATCGACAACCGTTGAAATCCTATTCTTAGTGTCCTTGAGTCGTTGTATCAGTTCAGGAGTCCATACCATAGGTTTTTCACCCTTAAAATAGTTTTTCCTTTCGATAAACCTTTATATCCATTCGTACAGCTCAACCAGAAAAGAAGTGAAGAAAATCTCATATTGATCTATAAAAACATAATTTTGTAACCAAGCTTCAGATGTCAGACGAGGGTTTCTATTTTCTTGATCTATAAATTCTCACTCTTTTAGTTCTATCCAGTATGGAATATCCTTCCTCGATGTGTACCACATCCACATATCCCTTAAACAGATCCTATTCCTAGCAATGGAACCATTTTTTGTCTTGGTTTGGGCTAACCCAGGTTCAATCTATATTGCACATCAACAAAACCCTCAATCACTTGCCCTTTTGACAATGACTTGCAAGTATATCGCAATCTCACCCAAAGTGACTATGGGAGGATGTAAAACCATGTTTCTATAGCCTTAAGGGATTGGGATATGTGGTATTATTATGTTATGTTATTCTTAGTACTTATAAATCACTTCGCCACATTAGATTAATCACTTAAACATACCATATAAACGATCAATCTGAATAGAGAGGATGGCTAGAAGATTAGTAGTTGCGGGATCCCAGCCCTCTCCTCCTAGTTGTCTGCCTTCTTTCTCTCCCTTAATTTTTGTTTTCTATTAAGTTTGTGTTTTC
>APFE031697021.1:35019-83921 GCA_000404065.3 Pinus taeda
TTTTAGCCGTTGAGTCATGGATTCTCTGCCCTCTCTATATAATGTGTTAAATGAGATCTGCTCTTTCAACTTGTCCTGATGATGAACCACACTGGATGGTTCGAAACGCGTTGACATAAGTTTTTCTATGTGATTTTCGCCGAATATTCTTCAAAAAAACAAATAATAAGAAAATATACGCATTAAAACATGAGTTTACCATTGTTCATCGAGTGTAGGGCTACTTCCACAATAATTTTTGCTTAATATCATAAATCTTTGAACAACAGACAGTTCTTGGCTTGCGCACTAAGCTGCATGTTGTCTGCACATGCAGCTGCACACTCAACCCTCTACGCACTTAGCTACAGAGCCTTGCCTTCTCTACCAAATTACAAATCACAATAATCTTCCCATAACATTGACCTGCATCAGTTCAATTTGATTGATCAATTTCTCTTCTTATTATTTTACCCTATATATACTATTACATTGTTGGGTTACATCATAAAAATACCATGGTCCAAATACCATGGACTCCCTAAAAAAAGAAACAATGGTCCCAAAACCATTTATCCCTTATAAAATTATGCGCTTTTACAAAAATGAGGGGCTTCGACCCACCTCGAAGACCTTATGACACCACGTGGTATATTCAAAATGCTCCACTACGCAGTCCACTTTGCGCTTCATTGCACTCTCTGCCCCACAAAATGTGCAGTCTTTGACAAAATCTAGGCCAAATTGTGTTGCACCAAATAGGTGGGCATATGCCTCACCAAGGAAAGTATATATAACATTGCAAGAATTCAAATCCATGACCAAGGAAGCGTTAACCAACCTAAACATAACCATAGTATCAATGCAAACCTTACGGTGTCGTGTTGCCAAATGGAACTGTGGTCATAAGACATATGCATCTGTAATACAAAGGCGGGGCGAGTTGTAAGATAGAAATGTGAGAGTTCAAATATATATCTATATATATATATATATATATATATATATATATATATATATATATATATATATATATATCTAGCGCTATAGACTAGAAGAGTGAGCGCTCATAAATCTTGATAACCCTTACTTATGTCAAGAGGTTAGGTAGCTAAATGATGGATACTCTGTTGGGCTTGATGGTGTGAAATATGTTAGACTTTCTTTAGGTAGGCATACCATTTCTGAAGAGTAGGTTAAAGCATGTCAAAAAATTCAAATTAAATCTTGTAGACATGAAAAAATACTAAACCACATCCATGGGAAGGAGATAATATAGTTAAAGTGTGAGGAGAATAAAAAAGTTACAATGACCTAGCAGAGTGCATGTAAACCCTTTAAGCAATTGAGACCACATAGACTATACATGTTAGTTGTGTGGCTAATAACTACAATAATAAAGTAAGAGGTTGAAATAATGAAAAAACTCCTTAAATTCACACAATAGATCCAACTTAATTTATTAAGGTTTACCTTGCTCCTTTTCCTTTAGGTGTTGGGTTCACATCAGGAGGGTGCACCTAGGAATTATGAGAATGGAACCTGATAAAACCCAAAGGTTTGAGCTAGAGAAACTGAAAATTAGAAAAAAATCGTTCACCATAGTGAAGCCTCAATAACATTCCTATAGTCTCGCATGCATATAAGATCTTCAGTGCAAGAAAATGAAAGAAAAAGTAGGTCAACTTGTTATTATCTTATACAAAATGACTCAACTAAAAACCTTGCTACCATATTATATATGAAACTAAATAGAATATAGGGTATTGATGTGAAGGGTTGGGTCTCTGTGAATAAAAAATAATCAACCCAACCTTAGATATATGAACTCAATGAACTAATGAAGGGAGATCATATATTGAATAAATCTTGAGCCAATTGTAAACAATGGGAGAAAAAATTATCAACATGTTATGTGAGGTAGATACGACTTCTATTCTAGCCACTAGTAAATTACAATAGATCCTACAAAATAAAAAAAATAAAAAAAGAAGAAACATCATTAGGAATGCCATAAGAATAGCATTGAATTGGAGGGAAAAAAATATGAATGCAGAAGAAGTTAGAAGGATTTCCTAAAAAATAAATTATTTTAATAGGCGTCAACAACAGAAATCGGGAGTTCCTTTCATCCATAGCTCGAGGGATTCCAATGAATTCCTTGTAGAGTATAAGGGAAGTAATTTGGCACCAAAATCCTCCTGAGATCACACAGGGTTAATTGGTGCCCTTGCTGTTGCAAGCAATAAAGTTTTAAGAAGAAAAAATAATTAAAACAATATGAAAAGATAGAGTTTAGTCTCTAGAACAAGCCCAGTTTCGTTCCACAATTATATTTGTAGAGGGAAATTGTAGAAGTCACATGTGTGAGAGTCCATGGGACCATGTGGATTCACATGGGATGTTTTGTATATCCACTATAGTTTGATGCCAAGTGTACTACTTGGTTAACCCTTGAATTCATATTCCATGTATATGCCACCAACCCTATTAATGAAGGCGTAAATTTAAATGTTACATATTAAATGTTTCAATGTGTAAGACAACTTACTCATGCACTTAAACAAAGGATATCAATTAATGTTTATTACAATGTAAGGTCACAAAGTACCAACTTTAAAGAAATACATTAAACCCTAATCATGGAATAAGGGATTATATGCTCTTGTGTGATAATATACATGCAGTAATATAGAAGAGCTTATACAAAGCAAACCACATAATTATAAACAGCACAATTGGGTGCATCAACAATTACAATAATTGGAATTTTTTTTGTATTTGCTCACCAACATTGGAAAGAAAATGATATACACTAAATCTAGATGACTTGTATTAGATAGGGTAAAATACGTTTACATGATGAAACATGAAATACACCATTTAATGAAAAAAAATTGGGAGTATAAACTAGAGGTGTGTTACATATGGTATGAGAGCCCAGGTTTAACTCTTGGACCTAATGAGCTCAGGGTAAAGTTGTTATCCTATAAATGTGCATAACTAGATTTTAATGATAGTTGTAGGGTGCTAAAGTATTACTACTTTAAGTAAGTTGCTTTGTTAAATTATTCTCAAAGTGGTTCTTATTCCTCGAGGAAGGAAACAATTAGTACTCAATAAAATTAACAGAAAGAATGTTTGACATTACAGAAGGAACAATAACTTCAGGTTTTCCAATGATCTATCATACAATTTAGTAATCTAGGTTTGGGGAATGTTGTTTTGAAAATCATTTCCTAATGTAACTAGCAAATAAGTGATAGGAGGAAGCTATATCACCATATTTGTACCTAATATAATTAGTTTCTACCAGTAATAACTTGAATTGAATTATGTTTGTGATAAAGAGTGGGGGAGATAATAATGGGCTACTTTATAACATTTCCAAGACCAATGCCCTAGTGAAAATTCAAGGGAAATTTACCCACCTCATAAAACTCCACAAGATTCCAACATTTCTTCCACCTATAAATCAACACACCAATCATGCACATCCAATATACCTTTAGTCAAGTAATCAATTAGAAATATTCCCAAACAATCAAAAGAGGTTAACTCTCTTCTCTTCCCATACAAGCATGTCTATCCGCTCCAGTAGATTAACCCTATTATTTGGATGTGCCCATTGAATATGCCTTGGTCACAGTTTCAATGTTTGTGAATATGTCGAATCACACCAAGAAATGTCATTGATTCACATGACGCAAGGAATCTGAATCTATTATGAAAATAACACGCACTATAAAATTTATTAAATAATAAGATTCATGTCAGCGTTGGCTACAAGGACTTGCTTGGTTATAGCAAGTTATCACTAAAACCATCAAGGTAATATAAATATGAAACATTTCCCAATACAACCAAAAAATAAAATAACCCCATAAAGGTAACCCAAGCATATCACTGTAAGATATGGTACACACAAGAATTGAATCATAGAATACATTGACACGGGGATTTACATTGGAATTTCTAAAAAACAGTTCAATCATCCATATCAATGACCCAACAACATGAAAATTCAGCCCCAATACAGGTTCCAATTTCATGGTACCAACGATAGAGAAAGTAAACAATTGGGAATAGATGACAATCATTGAATCAATTAGCTGTGATATCGAGCTATGGGTGCATCCAACAATTCAGCAAACTCACTTGGAGGAAACCTAGGTAGTGTCCATAGATTCACAGGAGTGTTGTAGAATGTGAGTTACTCACACCAAGAAACATAGCTAATAAGAAATAGTGACGTGAGAATGCAAATAAAATGGTTCTGGGGTAATTACAATTTACTATCATTTCAGTGTTGTAACAACTAAATCGCTATGCGATCATTTGTGAATTAGATGGTGCACATATTATAATTGTATTTTATACCAACAACTAATTAACATATTCAAAACTGACCAAGCACATGACGATTCAACAATTGCATAAAATTTAAACACCATGAAACAACAAAGGATTGTGGGTATACAAAAATATAGAAACATCATATATATATAGAGAGAGAGGGGGGAGAGAGAGAGAATTAATGGGGTGAGAACCCTGCCCCTATAAGGAAGGGTTCAAATGAAAATTATTGTAAGTTACCAACATCAGTTGAGACACCTATTAGGAACATGCAATCAGGAGATACCCAAAATATATGAAAAGAGGTAAACATTAGATGGAGGAATAAGTATAATTAGGTACAATTTCCTCCAAATTTATTATAGCCACATATTCAGAGATTCAATCTGAAGTTTACGCAACAAATTAAAAACAATTCAACCCTGACACCAGTAATATGCTTTAGGTTGAGCATATAAAAGATTTAAACTTTAGAATAAGACAATCAAGATTAAAGGTATAATATTCCCATGAGTAAAATAAAAAAATGTTACTTAATTGAATAGCCCTATGCTATAATGAAAATCTATTCACACTTACAGGATAAAATAATATTGCTAATATCCTGTCTAAATATATAGGTATGAAAATGGACAATCACACAAATGAAGAATATGTGATGGATGGGATATATGTGTGTGACATGATAGAATATCACTCTAACCTATAATAATATAGGAAACTAAGTGATTCAAAAACTTATAAAAAAAAGAGCTAAGGAATGCAAATGAGCTAAAGGTGGCTTTAATTAGTAAAATGATTAGATATATATTTTTTTAATCAAGTATGGTTCATTACGGAGAGTAGAAGTAAAAGATTCCTAAATATTTTATGAATGTTTTCAAGATCAGGTATAGTAAACTTCTTCCTATAAAATAAATTTAAATTATAGGTTGGTTCCATTATAATCAAAAGGTTAGGAATTCAAGAAATCAAGTGAGTACTGGATAGAAGGTTATAATATTACTGCAACTAAACCACCATGGTGAATTTAAAACCCATGTTCTACATGGAACAAGGACTATATAAAGTTAATACAATGAGGACTCATCAAAAGAAATTTCCTTGAGAAGAGTGATATGTATGTTGATACAATCAGAATATTGTTATCAAGGAAATTAATGCAACAATATTCTCAATATTACACCTTTATGGCTGAATATTAAACAACCAATGATCTTTTGTAATGCAAATATTAGAACAACTGATAAGATTTTTGGAAAATAAAATGTGTTACCAAGGTAACAAATAGTTGAAGTGGTGATCACCTCGATTGAGGAAGATAAAAAAAAATCATTGTAAAATTAACTTTCAATGCCTCAATACAAGTGGAAACACTATAAAAAGGGACTCAATTCAGCCATCTTGAGATGAAATAAATAAAATGTAAGAACTATGTATGGAATGTCCATCACTGGATTTTGCAAGACATTTGTGTCATGGTAGGAGAGTATTAGAATAACAAGTATAACAGGACTTAGTTCCTAACCAAAAGCTTAGAATCTTTGGAAATTGGTAGTGATATTAAATATTAAACGATCCCAAAACAAAGTTCATATAAGAAATATATATGGTTGAACAAATAAAGGGAAAAATGATTAGATTATGGTAGGTAAATTATGCTAGGCCAATAGTGAAATTGGTGAACAACAAAATAATTTTGACTACGAACATTGGTGATAGCAAACAACTAGGAAGAACAAACAAAGGTACACATAGCTAAGTCCACTTGAAGGTTGTTTCAATTATCACATAATAGCCATAAAAATTATTAAAATACGTATATGCACAATTGATACAATGATATCCAATTTATAGCATGCCAAAACCAAGCCCTTGATAATTGCTACTGGTATGTGAGCATTGGGAAAAGCAATTTTTTATATTGAAATTTATAAGTATCAATATTCAGGTTGATGGGAATGGCTGCTAGATCTATGGTAGTATGTTATTTAGGGTACTAGCCTTTTTGAATGCATGAGAATAGAATGTGAGTGCAGGTTCCAATTAAGAAACGCGTATTCAACATATGTGTTGAAAGAGGAGCATGGTACAAAGGCTAGAGTAGGTATGCTACAACATTGTGTTCTCACAATAAATGAAATAATGTACCACTTGGAAGTATGCATGATAGGAAGTAACTTCTTTTCGGTATAAAAAAAAAATCATGTATCACTATGTAAGAAATAGGTACATGATAACTTCTACGTAATTGGGTGACAAATGTTACAAGTAGATGTGAGGGAGACATTTTGGTAGATCCTATCATATTGCAAATTGGAAAGGGATCAGACTCAAGAATCAAGTTGTTGCACAGGTTGAAGTGCAAAGTAAGCCTTCACTTCCAATGGAAATACATGAGCGCAAGAAGATGGGAATGAGAAAAGTTCTGGAAAAATAATTGAACAACACCGAGGATGGTGTTAATAAAGGTGGAGGAGAATGTAATATCTCTCTGTTACCATGATATTGTTTTGGTTAGGCCAAGTTATGTTGGAGAGAATGACAAAAAAGCCAAATAATAATATTGAATTAATTATGTAAATGGTTTTTTATTACTAAATAAATTGATGAGAGGTACATACTTGGGAATGAGATGCCTAGAAACGAGATTCTTGCCAAAATAAAATAAAGATAAAAAAATCTCATTGGTAAATGAGATTTAATAATTATTTCATGATAAGTATTCTAGAATAAAATTTGAGATAAGATTAATGTATGGGAGATAGAGATCCATTAATTTTCTTAGCTAGAGAAAGATGCTAATCTGAGAAAAGCCTAAAAACACCGTGGGAGAGAAAGGTGGGCTTTTATGAAAAAACGTAGAAAGTGGATAAGGATATCCACAAAAGTGGAACGTTGCTAAAATGAAACCTTATCTTGAAAAAAAAGTATTTAATACTTGATAAGGGGATCAAGAAGGGTATTTTTTTTATTGGATTCATGAAGGAAAGAAACTCTCAACTTGGGGGTGAACTGGAGGAGACAATTCTAGGATGGGTTGAGAGCAAGTGTGAATTTTCACGTATCATGATTGGTGGTTTTATTCACAATTCATATGATTTTATTATCTAAACCTAATTTACATGCAAATTTTAATGTATATGGTTAGAAAATATATTACATGGTAATAAAATGAGAATAACATATTATTCCAACTAGATGTGGAATTATTTATGAAAGTGATGATATCTAAGTATAAAAGGGAAATCATAGGATTACATTAATACAAAATTTTAGACCTCTGAAACCATCATTACCTAAGAATGTTGATAGTAGAATATGCGTGAATTATGAGAAAGGGAAAGGAGGGTATTAATTGTTGAATTCTCATATGGACTATGAAATTTATAACAAATCGCGCAGATTGAGTTGTTTACTCATTAAAAGAAGAATACAAAAAACTATCATTTTGTGTGAGGATTAACTATAGAATTCCCTTAAATCTTTGTACAATAATACCTGTGTTATGGGTAGAATAATTATGCACATAAGAGAAATAAAAATTATTATGTTTATTAAGGAGCAAAAGATAAATGTCCCACTTAAGGTAGAAATTGTATGTTAAAGTTGTGGAATCCAAAGCAAACTACGGTATGCACTAGTGTTGGGAATAGAATGAAGGTTGTCAAGAAGTAATTATTTAACCAGGAAAAGTGGAAGATCCTCTGGTTGGCTCAAGAGTATGTAATAATAAGGGTATCCTTGTATAACAACCAGGGGGAAATGAGTTTAACCTCAAACTATTATATCAAACTAGTTGGATAAGTTATTGTGTATGACAATGCAACTACCAAACTTGTTGACACTATAAGTGGAAACGCGTTCAATAGCAGATTTGGTAGGTGTACCAATCTAATGGGTACACATAATTAAGGAACTATGCGTTGAATGGATAATTAGACATGTGCATTGGAAGAGTTAGAAACGAAACCATGCAGATAAATCTATAGAATAAACTAACAAGAATGAGGAGATATTATACATTAAAATAAATTGAAGTTATTGAATACAAGCATAGAGGGGAAATTGTTTTAGAGTATGTGCAAGTATAGCAGAATCTTGATAACCTTACAATACATGAAAAGTCCAAGCAAGAACTCGTGTAGTTATTTTGGGTACATCCAATAAATTAATGAAGGATGAGACACAAATAACCAAGGGAAGAAGAATTATAATATATATATATATATATATATATATATTATACGTGTTTTAGCTAAAGAAATATGTAGAGTTTATAAATATATAAATAGGAAAGCATTCACTGTTGTAGCATACATTCGAATCATCTCTGCATTGACAATATGCAGTACCACTGTTATGGAATTATAATTATGGGAAACCCCAACATCTTAAAATAGGATGCAATCAATGGGAAACAACTGCAGGTATATATATAGAGAGAGACAAATCTACTTTGGTACAATTATCAGTAAATCTGTAATCACGGTGTACATTATCACTAAAGAAAATATACAACTTACGCAAGAACATTGTCTGAACCTAGAAATTCACCTAGAAATTAATTGTAACCATCCACCGATATAGTGAAAGAGAATTCCTTAAATTAAATCATGTAATTGTTACCAATTAGACTACATTTGTGTTTCTATTAAAGTAGAGATATCTATATAAAACGGTCCTACAAGGGTTGCACTTTAATGAAGGAAGTGATGCCATGGGTTTAAGCCTAAAAACAAGAACAAGAGGCAAGCCTAATTGGACTTGGAATATATAAATTACAAAATAATAAATTAATTACAAAATCATACACAATGAGGAGTACATCGAGGGGCAGTCATACGCCTCGCCAAGGAAATTATCTAGAACAATGCAAGAATTTGAGTCCATGACTAGGGAAGCGTTAACCAACCTGAACATAACCATGGTATAGATTTAAACAAAATGGTGTTGTGTTTCCGAAAGGAGCTGTTGTCATAAGCCATGTGCATCTGTAACACGAAGATTGGGTGATTTGTAAGATATAAAAGTGAGAGTTTATATATATCATCTATAGATATATATATATATAGGGCTAGAGACTAGAAGAGTAAGCACTCAGAAATGTTGATAACCCTTACTTGTGTCAGGAGGTTAGGTAGATGATAGTGGATACTCTATGGGGATTGACATTTTTAACTCTATTATACTTTCTTCTGGTATTTATACCGTTTGCCAACACTAGGTTAAATCATGTCAGAAAAATTTGTGTAAATTCTATTGACATGAAAAAAAATTAAACCAAATATACAGGAATGAGAAAGTATAATTCAAGTGTGAGGAGAATCAAAAGGCTGCAATTACTTGGTAGAGTGCATGTAAACCATTTCAGTTATTGAGGTTGCATAGGCTGTACATGTTAACTATGTCGATAAGAACTACAGTTGGAGAGTAAAAGGTTGAAATAATGAAAAAAATCCTTAAATTCACACAATAGATCCAACAAGTGCATATCCAACTTAATTTATTGACATTTACCTTGCTCTTTTTCCATCAGGTGTTGGATTGACATCAGGAGGGTGTGCACATGAATTATGAGAATTCAACCTGAGAAAACCGAAAGGTTTGAGCCAGAGAAAATAAAAAGTAGAACAAAATCGTTCATCATAGTGAAACCCCAGTAAAATTCTTGCAGTCTCGCATGGATATAATATCTTCGGGGAAAGAAAATGAAAGAAAAAGTAGGTCAACTTGTTATTCTCTTATACGACAAGACTCAATTAAAAACCATGTTGCCATATTATATCTGAAACCGAAAAAAATATACGAGACTGATGTGAAGGGTTGGTTCTCTTTCATTCACAAAATCAACAAAACCTTAGAGACATGAACTAAACAAATTAATGAGGGGAGATCTGATATTCAATAAAACTCAAGCCAATTGTAAATAATTGGATCAAAATGATCCAAATATTAAATGAGGTAGATGCGACTTCTATTCCAGCCACTGGTAAATTACAATAGAACTTGCAGAAAAAATAAAATGAAGAAACATGAGTAGGAATGCCATAGGAGGACCATTGGATTGGAGGGAAAAACAATTCTGAATGCATAACAAGTTCAAAGGATTTTCTTAAAAATAAAATAAAGTTTAGTAGTCAATAATACAAATCAGGGAGTCCTTTCATCCATACCTTGAGTGATTCCAAATAATTCTTTGTAGAGTAGAAGGGAAGGAATTTGGAACCAAAATCCTCCTGAGATCACATAGGGTTAATCATTACCTTGGCCACTACAAACAACAAAGTTTTTAGAAGAAAAAAAAAGGTAAAACAATACGAAAGGATAGGGTTTAGTCTCTGAAACAAGCCCAATTTCGTTCCATCATTAGATCTGTAGAGGGAAATCCTAGAAGTCATATTTGTGCAAGTACATGGGACCATGTGTATTCAAATGGGATGTTTTGTGTAGCCACTATAGTTCGATGCCAGGTGTACAACCTCGTTAAACCATGAATTAATATTCCATCTATATACTACCAACCCTATTAGTGAGGGTGTAGATTTAAATGTTACAGATTAAAGGTTTCAATGTGTAGGAAAACTTTTGTGCTTCAATAAAGGATATAAACTAGTGTATATTCCAATGTAAGGTCATGAAGTACAAACTTTAAACAAAGACATTAAACCACCATCATGGAATAAGGGCTTATATTCTCGTGTGATGAGATATATGCGGTAATGTAGAAGATCTTATAAAAAGAAAACCATATAATTATAAAGAACGCAATTGGGTGCATCAACAATTAGAATAATTGGAATGTCTATTGTAAGTTCTCACTGGCATTGGAAAGAAAATGGTATACACTAAATTTGGATGACCAGTATTAGATACGGTAAAATAACTTTACATGATGAATCATGAAAGGCACCATTTAATGAAAAAGCAATGTGGAGTATAAACTAGAGATGTGTGACAAAAGTAGAGGTGTGTGACATCATGCTAACATCCCTCTTAGCTTTTTACAAACTATGCATGGCCATTTAGCATCGATTGTAGTATCTTCCCCATCCACATGTGCATCTAGGAAAGGTTCATCATATCCATCCTTAAAATAATTGTCAACAGTACTCTAAAAATCAACGTTTGAGAGATCAAAGTTTCCCTCACATGGATCATTTGATGAATGTTTTTTTCTTAATTTGTGAGATTATGATTATCACTTTTATCTTTAGGAACATGATTCCATGTAGAGAAATCTAGATTTTTTCATTGTATTTCACTTCTATATACTTTCCTCCATGTTCACTGAATCATATTGGAAGGTTAAAATATCAACACTACCTTTATGACTATTTTCTTCAATTCCCTGAGCCTACTCCATCAACTCTTTTCAAATAGGATTTATCTTTTTCCTCAATAAAATTATCATATTAGTAGGAAATGGATTTTCATAACAATCAATAATGATGAAATAATTTCAAAACAATTATTGAGGAATATGATGAAGGACTTTCAAAAATTTGAAAGTGAATTTTTTTACTCTCTTTTTCATTCATCCATATTATAACCAAATTGAAGAAAATGTAATATGGGTCTTTCCTTGAGGAATATTTGTCAATAAATAATTATATTAACACATCTTGGGAAATAGTGAAGTAAGCTATTATAAGAATTTCCTTGAAGAGATTGGATGAACAAATGGAAAGAAATATCATCTTCAACCACATTATAAATGTCACAAGTAATATCAAAACCTAGCTTATTTATTTTTATACATTTTCTAATGTATTTATGAATAACATAGGAAGATGGAAATATTTGGCACTTAATGAAATTTCCCTTGCTAATTGACACGAATTTTGTACAATTTTTTCTTTCTTAGAGAATTTCTTCTAGTGACCATAACTTGAAGAACTTTTGTTGGCCCTCATGGAGAAGAGAAAATATCATCACAACATGAAAGGATATTTTGGTGGATTTGTCATGTATATCATCTTGCAATTTTGGAATCCTTTTAGTTAAATCACCAGGGAATCTTCAATAATGGAGTCACTAGGGATTTCATCCTCTAGAATTTTTGTTGGTTTTTGGCTCTCCAAGAATTTTCTTAACTCACTTATGTCTAAATATTCAATCTCATAATATTGGAGGCCATTTAATGTTCTTTAAACAAGGCTTTCAATAATATAGTTTATGTTAAACAATTATGTTAATCGACAAAATATTTCTCCGAGACATGAAACCATACATATTATAGTTTTTTCAATAAGATATAATCCTTTAAAGAAAATATCGTATTTCTTAAAAATGAATTACTCCCTATTGGATTCAAAGGAATAAGATTGATCCCTTTTCCTGTCAATGGAAAAGAGCTAACATTGAGAAAAAATCTTGTGGGGGAACAATAAATTCTCTCGTTGTTATGATACATAGAACTCCTATGTTTATAGGTGGAACATTCCTCTTCTATTCTAAAATGAATGCAACAGGTGAGAAAAATAGATGAAATATGGATAAATCTTCCAAGAAATCTCTCATATAACATATTTACTTCTAAAGCAGAACATTTCATTAATGCAAATAAAATGGAATAGATATGATTACAAAATATTGTATCTACAAGGTTGCATGTGAAAACTAGAAAGACTTGTATAACATCAATGGTGTTAATAATGAAATTCACATCATAATACTTTTAAAGTATAAAGCAAATGTTGTGAGAATATTAGATTCTAGGTTAATAGTAAGAAATATAGGCCATGTCATTGAGCAAGATGAAAAGTAACAAAAATTATTTAAAGAGAAATTAACACATTGTTTCCATTTAATTTCATAGGGGCGAATGGAGTTACACACAAGAAATATTGATATTAAAATTCATGTTCAACATATGGAACAAGCTATGAACTTCTAGGATTTTTCTATGGAATGTAACACCCCACCCCACATTTACCCACTTTGACCTACTCACCAGGGTAAACATGAGAGGAGAGTTACTATGCAACATGCACTTATGGAAAATGGGATCCACATGTTCAGAAATGAATGAAAACACCCAGTGATGCATAATCACATTATTATTAGCATAACCTAACCCAACACTATTAAGTTTAAGTTTAGTCTACTTAAATTTAACACAACTTTCAATTTTATGGCCACTTTTTGGGTCCAAAACTCTCGAGGCCATTTTCAGAGCCTAAACGACATTTTTAAGGAAAACAAAGAGACCAAAAGAATGCCAAAATTTGCTAGATCTTCTTTTTCCTAGGCCTCATCATGGAGATCTTAAAAACTAGGTATTATGATATTAAAAGGACGGTTGTATGCTAAATTTATGACCCTAGGAAGTTGGAGGTCCAAATTACTTATTTATGAAGACACTTTTTGTACATATAACATGTAGGTTATATATGCATATATATTCAATAATTCAATAATATCATGAGATAACCATCAATAAGTCTCTATGCACTCTCCACATAACTATAATAGCACTTATTCGTCCATGTATTCATTAGCCATTCATTAGTTTACCAAAAAATGACAAGAGCCATAGAAGGTATACATCATCTAACTAGCATATGACCAACTAATAACCAACATATAAACCCTATCAATATAGACATAAACATCAACATGATATACAACACAAGATCTCATAAATCACAATAGGAAAATAATTCATATTAACATATTAAAATGTCAACCAAGTTAAGGACTTCCAAGTACCACCCTGCCATAGATTGGGATGAACCAAATTTCTCTTTCATCTAATCACCCCCATGGCATATTACAAGCGTGCATGTAAGATATCATCATATAAAAAAAAAAACAAGCCAAGGCTTCTAGAGGCCAAAACGCATCAACCCTTAACCACAGTGATTCCACCTCCACTATCAGACATCTTTGACACCAACTAGATTTCTATCTACCCATGTCGTCCAAGTCTCTGGCAACTAATAACTCAACCCATAGTTGTGAGAGGGCTCTAGAGAGTTTGTACAATCCATCTCCAGGGACAAGTAACTCAACCCAAGCTTTCTAGGGATCCAAATCATTTCTTCAAAGCCACAGACATAAGTTAAAACTAAGAGCCAATCAGAAGAAACAAGTAACTGGAAAAATCCACAACACTATGGGTATCCAGGAAATGGTAGGGTAGGGCTAAAATCAATATCAATCCGGGTAATACCCCATGCCAATAACAACACATAACTAGATAATAACATGCATATACCATGCATCCCAAAATCAAGAAGGATATCATACATAAAACATGTTACCTACAATAAATCTAGCTATACTTACTAATATTGCTATCTCCTTATTCTTCCTTGCTTCCTTTTCCTCCTTTCTCCAATCCAAGTGAATACTATTGTGCTCCAAGCATGCTCCAAGAATACAATAAGTGTGATAGAGTGTAAGAGAGAGAGAGTGAATGAATTGAGAGAGCCAAAAAAAATTGACAAAAGGATGTGAAACGATCCTGAGAAGCCTTTTTATCATTGAAGCCTCTATTTTCTTCATTTTCGTCTATTTTCCCTTCAATTTCCTCATGCAAATTTGTAACCCATCATCTCCCTTTTCTCCTATTTTCCTTTATTTTCATAAATAAATGCCAATTGTGGCCTTTTTTCCTTTGCCAATTCCCATAGCCATTTATGAATCGCCAGTGATGACTATCATTATGTTTTACCCAATATTTAGGTTGGAATATGTGTCCTATGACCTTGGTCTTATTTTTATTTACATAGGAAATGAACAAGGGGCTGTTACAAACCCCTCCCCTTCGGGGAACATTGTCCTTGATGTTAAATGAAAATTGTAAACCAACAAAACACATTCTTCCCATGGAGGTTTATAACATAACTCGATGTAGCATTTACATAATATCATACTGCCAATACCATGACCATCATAACACGAACACCATACCTCTTATTTGAGCTTTATAAAACAACTCAATGCGGTATTTACACACACACACATAGACATGACCAAAACACAACATCAAACACATATATTAGAATGCATCCAATCAACTAGTGAATAGAGAAGGATACATAACCATCATTTGATCATCCATCTCCCATGTAGCCTCATCTAGCCCAAAGTGCTTCCACTACACTTTAACTTGCTCGATTACCTTTTTCTGGATCATGCATTATTTCCACTGCAAAATGCACTAGGGTTCTCGCTAGAATTCTCCTTTTCACTCCACCTGCAATACAAACCATTCAGTTACATGATGAACATCCTTCACATACTTCTTAACCAATGAAAGATGGAAAACATTGTGTACTTTCACTGTCAGAGGCATTGCAAGTTTGTAGGCCACTGGTCCAATCCTCTCAAGAATCTCGAATGGATCAAAATACTGAGGTGCCAATTTGGCACATGATCCGATCCTCAAGGAGCACTTCATAGGATTTATGTGCAAGTACACATGCTCCCCAACCAAAAAATCCTTGAAATATCTGTGTTAGCCTAGATAAATATTTTTCCTATCATGTGCTACCTTTAGATTCTTGTTGATAACCTATATTTAATGTTCCATATCTACCAAAAAGTATGGTCCAATCAGTACCTCGTTCAATGATCACTCTAATTGATGGGAGTATTACAACTCCACCCATAGAGAGCCTCAAATGGACTCATCCTCAAGGACTCCTTATACCTGTTATTGTAATCAAACTCTACTGTTGGTAGATACTCTTCCCACTTTTGTTGTTGATGTTTGACCTACATACTCAACATATCCTTAAGAACATTGTTAACCCTCTTTGTTTGTCCATTTTTCTATGGATCATAGGCTATACTAAAAGCCAAATTTGTGCCTAGCCATGTGAATAAATCCTTCCAAAACATGGAAATGAACTTCACATCTCTGTCTGACACAATCTTCTTAGGAACACCATGCATTGACAGTATATCCCTGATGAAAATATGAGCTACCTCATTAGCTGAATTACTAGAATTCACTTGAATGATGTGAGCTACCTTTGTCAACTTTCCAACCAAAACCATGATGGAATCATGATGTTTATATTTCCTCGGAAAACCTATAATGAATTCCATGGAAATTACCTCCCATTTCCATTGTGGAATCATAGTTGCCCGTATTAAGCCACATGGATGATTACACTCTAATTTTACTTGTTGAAAATCCAAGCACCTGTTGATAGTGCTAAACCCGCCAACATCTCAGGGGATCTCCCCAGTAAGAAGTTCCAACTAGACCTCAAACCATTTGGAGTAGGAGTCCTAATAGTGGGTAGTAAAGTAGTGCATTGATCGTGGTAGAACACAGAGGTCAATATGATAACTTTGTTGGAAGAAAGTGCGTGACCTTGTAGCGAGTCAAGTGAGATTCATGGGAGTTCTAACACACATAGGGGAAAAGGAGGTGTGTACCTTAGAAGCCTCTAATAGTATGCAACGTGAAAGGAACACAGGAGCAGAATGACATCATAGGATGGAAGCAAAATAGTCCACAATCCAAAGTGACGGGTTAATACAACAACACGTCATCAACAAGATTCATACAATCACATACAAAATAATTCATACACAAATGCATAAGTTAAATAGCATACATTTCTAAGGTAACTAGAATAGTTAAACTACAATAATAGCATATGCATGAAAACGTGTTGGCTCAGTTATATTATTAAGTGAAAGTTACATGCATACATACACCATTGACAACCACTAGCCCCAATTGTGGAACCTTACAGGCAATACTGCCTGCTCCTCCAAAGAGAAGTACTCACTCTACATTGTGGAGAAGTCAAGGTTCATCACAATACGTTCTAAGCCTTCTCTAAGCAATGCCTAGCCAAATATTGGTTCCCCAACCCTTGGCATTCCTCTTTGACTCTTGGACTACCCTCATGACTCTTCAACTCCTTTACAAGTAACTATTTACATTACATCATGACTGTTCACATTCCCCTAATGACACTTGGAATTTCACTTACAATATATTTACAAATAATAATACAATTTCCACATATACCCATGTGGGACAAAATAGGCTAGGGTCAGCCTAAAAGGATAATGCCATCACTTAGAAGCTTGGGGAAAGACCAACTCGATAACATTCTCTTGATGGTCTTTAGTGACGAACTGATACTAAGCTTGGTAGTGCACTATTGTGTCCTCGTACTCTTTGGTGATGTATTTTTGGAAATGAATGCTTTCCTCCATGGCTTTTGGGCATATGGTTTTGGAACCTTTTTCCAAGTCACCTTAAAGCATGTGCAACATTGTCCTAAGTGTGGCTAGACTACCAACGTACTTCTGCATGTTTTCTATGCTCAACTGCAAGTCATCATTACTAGCCACTTGCATTAACTGCTCCATGTACCTGTTGACCTCGAGGAGGACTTGGTTCTTCTTCATTTCTTGAGTGAGGGATCTGTTTGAAAGGATCGTGTGTCCTCACTATGACATCCAAAATCTTGAAAAACTATGCATAGGAAGCCTCAATGTTGGTGATAAGTGGAGGGAACTTCTCATAGTTATGGATCAACATCTGAATCCGTGCTTCATCTAGCTCTCCCTGTAGCTTCATCATCTTATGAAAGTACAGTGGGGCTCCCTTATATCTCATTGTCCATTCCTGTACATGTGTAATAGCAATGTGTATGTATTTGAGAGTTTGGACAATCTTCATGCACTACTATTGAAAACCATATATATGGACAACCGGTTTGTGCATGATGACAAATATGTCATACAGTTTCTGCATGGTGGTCACAAGAGTCGATAATTCAACAAGCATCACTTTTCTCATTTCTTCCATAGTAGATCCTACAAATTATTCATTCCTCTGCCTAGCCTCTTGCAAGTCCTTTGCCATCTGAGCATTCGCTCCTAACAATAAATTGACAGTTGAACTTGTGGCTTATGGATAAGCCTTAGAAGCATTGGCCATGACAGATGGATGTCTCCTAATATCTAATACAATCACCATTTCCTCTATGTTTTCAGGTGACGCGTGATCGTCCAATAGCCTCTTTCATCGTGCTTGTACAATCCCTTGTTGTGACTTATCAAATGATAGATTGTCCACGTCCATCACCAGATCATCATCAAGGAGGACAACCTCTCCTTTCTCTCTCAAGAGTAGTTCTAATTATGGAGGTGGTGGATACTCAGGTGTGACCTCAGATGTTATCGTCACAAGGTCAGTATCTTGGTCCTGTGGGTCATGTTCTGGCTCCATGTTTGTTTCTTTAACTTCTTCTGAATTTGTTGAGAAAGTTCCAAAACCTGCACCTACTCGCCCTCTTCTTCATCTGCTGGTTGTTCTGACTCCTCAACCTCTATAGGCGTAATTTTCTCTATCAGTGTGCCTTACCTTTCTTCCTCTTCCTGTTTCTACTTCTCTTCCCTCTCTATCCTTCTTAGCTTCTGCTCTTCTTTCAACTTCTTTTATGTTTCTTGCAACTTCCTCTATGTATCCTCCAACCTTTGCTTCTCTCTCTTCCTTTGGTTTACTCTCCTTTCATGTTGCCACCTCTTCGCCTCTATTTATAAAGCTATTTTCTCATCTAGAGGATCTTCTCTGAACTTATATCTTTGCTTAGCCTCTGGGTTCTCGACAATCTTCATCTTGCGTTTGTCCTGTCCTAGTTTGTTGCTCTCTATTGCTTTTGTTGCTACTTCCTGTGGTGTTGTTTCTTGTAGAGCTGCTTTCCATTCAATAGCCATGCTAACTCATTCATTGAGCTTATAGGAGTTGCAGAAATACCTTCAAGGGTCCTCCTATGGTGAATGACATGCCTCGTGGATCCATGGATAATACACCATCACACAATGGTTCTTGCATATCCAATGGGGATCATACATATTGAAATCCTTAGTGTCGAAGTCAAACTTCTTCAAGTTCTTAGCCAGAGCATCCACATCCTTCAAGCTTCAGGTCTCGTACATCCAATCCTCAAAGGAAGAGATGGCCTTAGTTCCTTCTTCTCACTGTGTAGTCCTGTTGATAACACTGTGGAGATGTGATACACAACCTCTTGCATGACCAACTTATTTGTGGCCTGTTAGAGTCGGTCTTTTCATCCCTCCGTCAGAGATCAAAATCTCGTTTATTGCATTTCATCTTAGGTGTCTCATTTAGTCCTGTTAGTTGCATTCCGCTAGGATTATCAATCATCTGACGGAGGAGGATTTTCACTCATGTTCCTCGTGTCTTGTACCTACTGGTCTAATTTAGTTCATCAAAATCATTTTCAAGCCAATTGCAATCATGCTTGGCTTTTTGTTCGCCAAAGAGTCATTTTAAGGTTTTAGGGTTCATTAGGTCTAGGGTTTCGCTTAATTCAATCTGCAAAATGTCTAATAATGCCAGTGGGCACATGAGGGAGTTTCAAATAAGGTTTCATTATAAAAATTTCATCGTAATAATGCTCGATCATGACTTTTCTTCAAAACTTTGTTTTGAAGACAAATTGTCAATTTCGTCTTTTGTAATAAATGCCATTAAATTTAAAAAAAAAATCAGTTGTCAAATTCTTCAAGCGCAGCCTTGGTTTCCTTTGCCAAATTCCATGTCAGCTATCCCTGCAAAAAATAGACAAGAATTTCGCCATTCAGATCAAAATGTCAAGTGGAAACAAAATGAGTGTTTGTATTAAAAAGTGAAAGTGCCAAAGTTCTGCAAACATTACAAAGTGAGTTATTTGAAATTAAAAATCAAAGTCATTGGGCATAAAAGTTATTTGTGGAGTTTGAAAAATCCATTGGTATGCCAAAGACATCATTAAGCTGAGTCAAATTGTGGAGGAATGAAAATAGGGTTTTGAAGAACCGACTGTGGGTGAAATTTAGTCGCGGCACACATGAAGAAGGCCGCGGCACATTGGCAAGTCACGGTGCATAGAGCCACACATCACTGTGTAAATTGCAAAGTGTGCGGTGCACATATTGGTCATGGTGCACTGGGTTGTGTGCACGACACACAGAGCTAACAAGTAGATTTTGTCATTGCCTTCCAAGAAATTTCAAATCTTTCGCTCTCATTTTCCTCGAGTAAGTCCAACTGATCTTGCAATTGTTATTGAATAATGTTTTTTGTGGTTTCAAAGTTTGATTTGGAGAATTTGAATGTCGAAATTTAAACCCTATCCTCGTATGAAAACTGCTCTTAGGGTTTGAGTTTGAGTATTAAAATTTGACTTTCGTGCCAAAATAATCCAACTCCTATTTCCCTTTCCCATCTCTTTAATCATATCATCATTTTTAATCCCCTATTCCCTTATAATCCCAAGTCACTCATTCCCATTTATCCCTATCCCTAAACCATAGAATTTCCCATCACTATCACTTTTCCATATCATTTGCAAAAAAAAAAATCCCCAAACCCCATATTCCTAAATACAGTCAAGTGACTGTTATTACATTTTAAATCTCACTTGACAAAGCTCCACTACACCTATTGTCCATATTTCCCACAGTCCTTTCCTATTTGGCACACATTTGGCAATTGGAAACAAAGCACCAAATTCTCATTTTCAACAAGTCAAACATTCACTTGGCATAGACTTGTAACACCATGACAGACACTGAGTCATCATATGAACAAGATAGTGATTCTACCATAGAGCTTCATGCACCGAGGAGGCCTCATAAGGGTGGCAAACATGTCAGAGAAGAGCCCACCTCATTGACTCAATTGCAGGCCTACCCACTTGCCATGGCATGTTTCCAACAACAGTCATGCTTTCAATATTGCGAGATGATTGTTCAGATTCAGCATCATCAAGAGTTGGCTCAGTTGTTTGTTTTACATTTGCATGATGGTCAAGTAACTCTTGCTGGTGTAAATTTCACCTTGACACTAGAGACCATTTCTCAAGCAACAGGAATACTGCATGTAGGTGAGGAGTGGAACAAAAGACAGTAGGTAGAAAGAGTACATTATGAACCATACATCAGGCCCAGCTATGTGAGACAGCTCAGCAAGGTGTTCCCATTTCGGTTTGTGAAAGAATCCTATGTGCCATTGATGAGACTCATTATCAGATACTTCTGTTGTGAGGGTCGCTTCTCACGCCTCTATGCATACCATATTATATTATTGATGCATTTCATGAGAGTGAAGATGATGAACATTCCATATTTCATGTGCTAAAACATTGAGAGGATGATTACTCTTGTACAGAAAAAGACTCTTGAACAACAATACAACAACATTTACCACTATGCACTCATCAAGATCATTGTTGTATATCAGCTTGGCTTCCAGGGTATCACATGGGGAGACTTCATTTCCCGTGAGCTCTCCACAATTTTAACAGCTCATCAGGAGGTTTTCCATGATGCGGGTGAACCTTCACATCAGTATGGAGGTCAGGAGGCAGAGACTACTAGTGTGCCGACATATGTCACATATCAGAGAGGCATGACAGGATTGTTTGTAGCAGCTCAACGAGTACTATCTCCACCTGGGGTGTAAGGGGTCACGTTGTCGTCATCAACAACACAGGTATAGGTATAGGACAAAGTCAAGAAGCCTATGCAGGATGAGGGCCCTTCAGGAGGCCAAGGCACTAATTTCATACTCATCAACGATGATGTGAGCTCTCCTAGCTCAAAGCTGAGGGAGATTATTCAGGAGCAGAAGGTCGAGATAGATGAATTGACCGACAAGATGCAGAGAGCTCAATGGGTCATAAACTATTTGGAGTAGTGAAACAAACAATTGGAGGATCAGCATAAAATCATGGAGTTGCAAAACATCTGTGAAGACCAGCATGCTGCCAAAAGAAGCCTAAATGAGATGACACCCATTCAGCAGGAGATAGAGGTTGATCGAGAGATTTGGATTGAGAGGGTCAACATTCATCTTGAGAAGCTATTGGCGAAGGCAAACAAGGACAAGGAAATGCTCAGGCACATGAAAAACCATTATTGGGTAGGAACTCATGTTTGCAAAGTGAGGATCAAAATCCTGAAGGCAAGACTAAGGAGGGCACTAAAACGACGCAAAAGGCATGATAGGCTCTGAATCTTAGCCAAAGCCTCTTTGGCTAAGCATGATGCTTGATGATGGACCTTCAATCCAAATTTCAGCAAGTTTTGAGAAACTTTTGTCAATTTTGAATTTTTTTGGGTTCAAAACAGATTTTCCTGCCCAATGCGTAGTGCCATTTGGCATGCACTTATAATTGGGAGATTCTTTGGAGGAAAAATTTGCATTTCTAGATTATTTTATGAAAAATTACACATGCTCATGAATTTTCTAAGGAATTCATCAAGTTCTGGGTTGCCTAAAGGGTCAAAAACACACAAAAAATGACCTTTTCTGCGACCTTTTGCACCCAAAGCAAGCAGTGTTGGCAGATTGGATATTTGGAGGGGCAAAAGGACACCAAATCTAGAAATTCCACTTGGGTTGGAAAGTAGATGGGTAGGGATTTCCAACCAGCTATCATGAGCTCAACTTGGAATTCGGCAAGGCCCTCAAAATTAGCCTCAAAGTTGTGCTACTATTACAGATTTCAGGCGCGACGCATAGGGAAATTTGGCCTATTTTTCACTCAGTAGCTCAGAATTTCACTTATTTTTTACTAGTTTCACTTTTTCATGTAAATCTTGATTTATCTTGATGTAAATTCATGAATTTGATTTAATTTTGGCACATCGTTACTCATCCATGTAGATTCATTCACTAAAAAGTGAAAATATAAGGAATGAATGATTTTCCTTTCATATAGAGGCAAGTTGTTTCATTGCCTATTTTTTAGTTCCTTGTTTAGATATGGTTGAAACAACTCCTAGAATGATGAGCTCGACCCCTAGAGGCATGGTAAGGAGTTAGGCTTGTCTATATCATGTAATTTCTAAGTCATTTTTAGGGTTGGACACTTGGGATTGCTTGGCACTCCATTGTACATTTGATTTCTGCATTTTTGGCAAAGGAAAGACCAGGGTTTGTAGAACATTTTGGGATCCTTGTGGCTCTGTGGTTTGATGGTGTTTTTATCTATGTAATTGGTAAGTTCACTGATATTTATGTGTACCATTTCCTTTCTCTTTTGCTTCTAAAATTAAACAAATGAGTGGCAAAGGTAGAATTCATTAGCTTGTTGTGCTCTGCCTTTTAGTTTTGTTTAATTCTCAATGTTGTCTTTGGTTTGAAGAGGATTATTGATACCCTCTTGCCTTCTTTAGCTTCTCATGAGTCTGAACCCTCCATCTTTACAAATCAAAGCATCAAAATGATTGCCTTTCTTGCCCCAATCAAAACTCTGCAAAATTGGCTTCATCCCCAGACCCTAATTTCCTTTCCCTTGATTCCAACAACCCCCCCCCAAAAAAAATGAAATTAGATATTTGCACTTCATACCTAGCCTAAAATTATTTTTTTAGTTCAATCATCTCAAGCCCCATCCATTATCTTTTGCTGAGATTGACCCAGAGAGAGCCCTCTCTTGTCCTCGTAGGGCTAGATATGAGGCTGAGCATGGTTTGATGTTGGCCTTGGACCCTACCTTTTTAGCCTGAGGTAAATCTAGGCTCTAACATGGCCAACTTTCGTAGGGAATGCAGAGGCGTATATCTGTGAAAGATCCTAATGAAGGTGCCATTAGCTCAGGCATACCAATCAACAATGTTAACCAATTCCTGCATCGTTTCTTGGGACATGCAAGGTGGATATTGCTCAAAGATTATCTTGCAAATTGGGGTGATGAAGTAGACATATAGCCTCTCCACGACTTCTTGGTAGCTGTACTCGGAGAGAAACTTGCAATAAATGTTCACAACATGCTCTAATGGTGTCCATGTCCAACCCATGCGAGGAAACTATTTTTTTGTGCCATTTGCATCAAGTAGGTACACGAACATATAGAATCTTGCTTTCTCATCCTTAGGTAGATTTTAGGCATTACTCACATGCACTTTCAGCTAAAGAGCCAACGTATCTGACCAGTTGAATGGCTTTCCTTCATTTACCAACTTATCCAACACAACCACCCAACTGTGTAGAAAGGTCTTCATGGTCTCTTGACCATACAAGTGACATGAAAAGATGATCAAGAGTTGGTAGGAATTTTTGAGTGACTTTGTCTTGTAGACCTGATTGGGTTTTGACTTGAACTTCGATGGCACTTTTACCAAACACTTCATGATGTCTCTTGTGTTCAATTTTTTTTGGGATTATAGAAGAGTGCATCCATGTGGTTCACTGATTGTGGCAAATGATACATCTAATGATAGTTTTCCATCCTGAAGGTAGCAATTTATGTCCCATTGTCACTGCTCAATTTCATCATCTCAGGAGCGGTGTGTGAGACAATCTGGTGAATGATGTCCGCACATGGGAAGGCGGGCTACATGCATGCAACCTTGTACAACCATGACTTTTGGATGTTGACATAGACCTTTAAATATTCCAAATATTCCTTCAAAATTCCTGCAAATATGTCCTTAATTTCCTGTCATGTTATCTTCATGTCCTTCTCTATGAACAATCGTGTGTCTTCATAGACTGAAAACTTCATTAACAACTGTTCAACTACATCTCCAGTGCTTCTCTCAATAGTATCCTTTGAACCATATTTCTTGGAAGCCATGCTACATGTACTGTTGAGAATATACTCAACAACTATTGTACCTCAAGATAGAGTGGACACTCATGGCATGCAAATGTTAGCTTGAAATCAAAAAGAACTTTAAGGATTGATCATGTAACAAACTGGGCAACTCCCGGGAAAAAATTTTCAATTTTTTGTTTCAAAAGTGAGGGACTGTCAGCTAGATCTGTGCATAACGTAGTCTTAGCTACCAGTGAGAGTTAATGATGACTGGAACTGTGTAACGCATAGTCTAGTGTGGCTTGTTCATGATTTGAATTGCACCATGTGCAGTTCAGTATTGATTTGATGCTTGCTAGGACTGTGCATTACACAATCTTAGTGGGCAAGACCACAGGACTATCTCATGGAACTATGTTGTGTGTAGAAGGAGCCAGTGACTGGCAGCCTCTGTGCAATTCCTAGAGTTAAAGCATAGCCTTGAGATCCAAAAATGCACAGTGCATGGTAGGAAGAGCTAGATCCAGTCCAAGGCAGCCTAAATCTACCTAAGAGAAAATTGTAAATGATCATATCTGAATGTGTGTGTGATGGTTGGTGGAGATCTGAGTGGATAGTGATGCATGCAATCAAAAAAAATGTAGGAATCAGTGAAACAGAATAACAATGAAGCTTGCAGGGAGAGTTCTCGCAACTGCATCCATTAGTGCAAAAACTGGGTTATGCATGCACCTCTTTAGAAAGGCAATGAAAAACCTTAAAAAACACTTCTATAATATAAATAAAATAAAAATGTCAGTAATCGTTCAATAAAATGGTAAAAGCACTCTCACAAGCCAAGGAAACAAAAGTGACAAAAAAGCAGCAAAAGACAAGAAAATGAAGACTGACCCAGAAAAGTTGTGTTGACCATACTGAAGGTTCCTAGATGCCTCAAAAATGCTAGAGCTCCAAGATCAAATGTGAAAGTGAGCTCTCATGATGTCCATTAAATAGATTTGATCGATTTAGGGTTTATGACAAGAAGGCCTAAAATCTAGGAAAAAGTGTCAAATTTTAGCAATTTCTAAAATTAACTCAAGTATAACTCCCACTGCTAAAAATATATCCCTATTTTTTAGGGAAGCTTTTTCATTTTTTTCCTCTTTTCTTTTTGTTGAAAAGCCTCCATGCATGGATGGATAAATTGCACAGTTCTCCAGATAACTAGGTAATTCACAGGCACATGCATCAGGAAATAGCTGAGGGAATGCTTCTACACAATTCCTGGGTCAAGTGGCTCTGGCTGCCTCTCATGCTTTGTGCAATTTCCCACCTGAATACAAGATGCTAGCTAGTTCTGCACAATTTTGGAGTTGAGGCTTAATGTTGGGTTGAACTATGCATTTCTTGAGAGCAAGGTTGGTTTCCCTCTAGGATTATGCAGATCATCAAGGCAGTGCTAGAATCATATTTAAACCAAGTCATGGGGTCAAATTGTGGCTAGAAAGTAGAGCAAGTAAGAAAAAACAAGCTATAAAGTAAAAGATAAAACTCAAATGAGAGTACAAGTACCTTGGCACTGTAAGGCAAGCTGTTAGGAGTTTAATAGGGAGGCTCCAAAATGAAGCATAGGAAAAGAATTGCAGGGTGGTTGTAGCTACTACACCATTGGTGACACATTGGTAGAACTCTAGCTCTCGATATGAACCTTATATCATGTATACTGAGTCTAACTCATCTGAACGTATTCTTTGATTCTTTGATAATCATGGTTCCTTCACTAGCTTGAGTTAAAAATATAGTCCCTACCATTCTCTTGATCGATCAACACACATACCAAGCCAAGTCAACTAAGTTGTTCGGCTTGAGGAAGAGGGGTATATTGATGCACAAGTAATATAAAATATCGGAGTTTTAGTTTCATCTCTAGTGTTACTCCGCTACGAGCAGGCCAAAACAGTACCCCGACGGAGTCACCTTAGGAACACAAGCATCGCTCTGCTGTCGGTGATCCTGGACAGTACCCTGGTGGATTTATTGCTTGACCTTTCTACATAAGAAGTCTTTGTCTTCTTTTTCCTTTATTTTATTTTTCAAAGAACTGTGCATAGGCACTTATTTATTTCATGAGGCAGAAGAGTGATCCAAACCTATTGAGAGTAGAAGATGTTGTCCCTTCATAGAAGGATGTTATATATACCTTTAACATACCTATTAAGGTTTTCCTCCTCACATTACTTTACTTGACTGAGTGGACAAGTGTCAACCGAAAATAGAAAACCGATTAGAGTAGGTGGTACTAGTTAAAAGTGCAAGCTTTGTGATTTCACCAAGACTCACTCTGAAAGCAACATATTTTCCATCAGGGTATCAACGACTAAAATAACGTGAGATCTTCATAAGGAGAGGGAATAGACAGATAGCCAAATATTGATAGTTCTACAAGTCCTCTTGTAATTCACCCTACTTGTCTCAAGAATCCAAACACAGTTTCATGGGAAACTAATCTGCCAAGTGCATAAGCAAACAAACAAGCAAAGGAATGAAGTAAAATGAATTCAAAAACAAGTAAGTGAAAGAAGACAAGAAAAGAGGAAAAAGGAAAGAAAACACTACTCCTACTCTTAAGATAAATAGTGCGTGGGCCTACTCACGTGAAGTGATTTTTCCAATGTAGCCATTGGCGCATTTGTTGGCCCATGTAAGTGAAGGCATGGTTGACAAGAAATATATTAAGGAAAATTGGCAAACAAAAAATATATAGCAATGAAACCCAACATGCTCGAAGTTTGAATGCATCCACAGAAAAGAAAAGGGTAAGATCACATGACGTGCATTTTGTAGATGTACCATGGTGTTGCATCAATTTGTATGCAGATGACATTCATGTACACTCTTTGGACCTTGACAGACAAACAAACATTTAGAAAGAAGAAAACTTTTGTTTCACAACATGACTCACTACGTATCACTCCTCCAATGCATGAGTGATAGGATTGTGAGATTCTAGTGGAGGAGTTGAAATCTATAGATCAGGTTGACTTTCAATGTGCACAAGAGAGGGATGAGGAGCTTGGGGTGATTCAATAGTATTCTGATCAGAAGTGGAATTGACTTGAGGGCGATGAGAACCTGACATAACCAATAGTTCAAGCTAAGGTGCCTCAATGGCTTGAGGGGTCCCCACTAGATTAGAAGATGTATCATCAAAGACCAGTGGCTTAGAAATATTGGCACTAAGTGAATCAAATTGATGCTCAAATGAATGCGTAAGGAGATCACAACAGCTATGATCAAAACATTTTAGATGTTCATCGACATCCTCATGACCTGATGAATCATATAGAGGGGTTGATGAGAAATAAAATTCTTCACCCTCTGTATTTTTACGAAGAAATATGATAGGTTGGGTGCATTTAGAAATAAATATTTTTCCTCACTGCAATCAAATGATGCACTAAAATCTTGTGTGCCCTATGAATGATTGGAACTAGAAACATCTAGGTATGAATTTTCACAAGAAAAATGAGAAATGGTAGGGTCAGAGAAGATGTCAGGATAAAGTGGATGAGGTGATGATAGAAGAAGGTCATCCTTCACCAGAACTTCTTCTTCATATTCCCACACATACCCATTAAAAATTATAGTGTAGGTTGGTTGCTAAACACTAACTCCATCAACAACTTGATCCTCATGAACAACAGTTGTGGAGTCCTTAATGGCTGAACAAAACAAAGTAAAATCTGGAGGACCATAGGAACCAAACAACGGAGGTTGAGAGAACAAGATCACGTGACAACCATTAGGTTTGTAGTCCAAATTTGTGTAGATATCTAGAGTAGGTGGGGTGAGAGGAGGTTAAAATTTGACAAATTGGTTCACAACTTCTCCCGCCTCGTCCTGCGCACTATAGTTGTTTGATGAGAACAGGACGAAGGGTCACTTGTGATAGCAACCTTGTATGTCTTATATTTGGAAGCTTTGACACTGAGATATGCTGGGAGGGGTTCGAATGATTCTAAATCATGAGTATTTTTAGATACGTGAAGAAGATATTGAAATATTTATTTGAGAAATTTCCAATCAATTTCATCTTTAAGGATTTGAAAAGAAAGATTACATAGGCGATCCAAAATTTGCATAATAGATTCATCAAGTGCTTTCCATAATTCTAGAATTTTTTTATTAAGTGCTTTATGGTTATAATGAGAAAGCACTACCTAAATATCTGATCATATGATTAAAAGAGTGAATAGAGGTTGCGGGAAATGTGCAACACCATTGTTGAGCATGCCCTTCGAATGTGTAAGCGAACTTCCCATAGGAAATGTTGTCCGAGGGGACTTCATTCCTCTCACAGAAGCCTAAGAAGGAAATTCTATGTCTTAACATGCATATTATTCCTTCACTATTCTACTTGATTCATGACAAGTCATTGATGACATCCTCTGGTGCTTCAAAATCATGTACACAAGAAAAACATGTCAGAGTTGAGATTGTGATGTAAGTCATCAATGTTGTGCAGAGATTCAAAACAAACTTTGATGGCTCAGCTTCTCATCTAGCCCTCCTATCACCACAAATGTTGATGGTGCTGGACCTGACAACATGTTAGGGGATGTCACCAATAATAAGTCCCAACTGCATCTCAAATCATTTGGAGTAGGAGTTTGAGGAGTGGGAAGTAAAGTAGTGCCCTGACCACGGTAGCGCTTAGAGGTCAGTATGATACCTTTGTTAGAAGCAAGTATGTGACCTTGCAGAGAGTCAAGTGAGATGCATGGGGGTTCTAACACATAGAGAGAAAAAGGAAGTGTGTCCCTTAGAAGCCTATAATAGTACGTAGCCTGAAAGGAACACACGAGCAGAATGACATCACAAGATGGAAGTGGAATAGTCCAAAATGCAAAGCGACGGGTTAATACAAAAACACATCTTCAACAAGATTCATACAATTGCATACAAAATAGTTCATGCACAAATGAATAAGTTAAATAACATACATTTCTAAGGTAATGAGAATAGTCGAACTGCAATAAAAACATAGGCATGAAAACATCTTGGCTCAGTTATATTATTAAGTGAAATTTCCATCCATACATACACCATTGACAACCACTAGCCCCCATAGTGGAACCTTATAGTCAACACTGCCTACTCCTCCAAAGAGATGTACTCACTCTATATTGTGGGGAAGCCAAGGCTTGCCACAATACTCTCCAAGCCTTCTCTAAGAAATTCCTTGCCAAAATCTTGGCTCCCCAAAAGCCTATACTATGAGTTATGAGGTTCTATATATATCAAGGGATGGGGTTGTTGGGTGTGGAGCCTGATTATCTTCTATATTCAAAGGTCTCAGCTGGATGTATACCCTAGGAGGATTGTACACCCCTCCATGCGAGGGGGTAAATCCCTCCCCAGTAGGGGGTTCGAGGGCTAGCGTCCCCTGGTGGGGGTTCGAGGGCTACGTCCCTGAAGCTAAAAATAGATATAAAATTGCCTTGTAAGAGACTAGTAATTTCTAATTAATTTAAGTCGTTCATTAGGTGGATGATATGATGGTAGAAGTTATGATTAATTTAGCGTTTTTTTCCCTAGATGGCAACCCCTCACTATCTATGAGGGAATTGTATTGCGTCTATGTAGATCTGTATTCTGAGTGAGGAAGAGAGAGGAGATTGAGAGCGAAGAGGGAGTTACAGTGGATCTGTTGTAGCTTGTATCTCTTCAGTGTGATGGATAATATAATAAAATAAGGACTGGTTGTTTCTTTGTGGACATAGCCCAAACTGGGTGAACCACATATATCTGTGTCTCTCTTGTTTTATGCATTTTCTGTGTTTATATTTCTGCAATATTTTATGTGTTCCATTGCTCAGTAATATATAATTTTCTAACAACTGGTATCAGAGCCAAAGGTCTATTTGGCTGATAAACTCGCAGGAGACAAGGCTTCTTGGTTCAAGTGGGAGCAATGGTGGAAGATGGTAGGTTTATGGTCGAAAAATTTAACGGCCAAAACTACGAGCTGTGGAAGATGCAGAGGGAAGATTATTTGTATCAGAGAGATATGTACCTACCATTGATTGGAAAGACAAAGAAGTTGACAAGTATGATAGACACAGAATGGGATATTCTTGATAGAAAGGCACTTGGAACAATACGGCTATGCCTAGCGGCATTGGTAGCGTTTAATATTTCAAAGGAATTGACAACACAGGGTTTAATGTAGGCATTGGCCAAACTATATGAAAAACCCTCGGCCTCAAATAAGGTATTTCTTATGAAGAATTTATTTAATATGAAGATGTCAGAAGGTGGATATGTTGTAGACCATTTAAATGATTTTAATACAGTTACAAGTCAGTTAAGTTTTGTAGGGGTAAATTTTGATAATGAAGTTAGGGCTCTGTTATTTTTGTACATTGCCAGAAAGTTGGAATTGCTTAGTTATGGCCATTAGTAACTCTGTTTTTGGATCTAGTACTTTAAAGTTTGATGATGTTGTCGGTGCAATCCTTAGCGAGGAAATGCGACAGAAAAGCTTCGGTGAAACATTAGGTAATGCTTTGACTGCAGAGACTAGGGGAAGAAAAATGAAAAGAGGAAAGAGCTAAGGATATCGTAGTAAGTCAAGAAAAGGCAGATCCAAGTCTAGATCGGGGATAGTGTGCTAGAAATGTTGGAAGAAAGGACACTTGAAGGAATATTGCAAGTCTTGGAAGGGAAAATAAGGAGACGCGCAGCAAGAAACTAATCATGAAGTGAATGTAACTGGTGATGTGTTGCAAGAAGCTTTGATTCTTTCACTAGAAAATATTATTGATGCCTACGTGGTAGATTCAAGGGCCTCATTCCATGCCACACCTGATAAGAAACATTTTCATGATTATGTTTAAGGAGATTTTCGACAAGTTAGATTGGGTGATGATAAACCCTATAAAATCATTGGTATGGGTACAGTTTTCATAAAATAGCAAAATGGAAATCAGTGACTATTGAAGAATGTAAGGCATGTTCCATATCTAAAGAAAAGTTTGATTTCAACAGGGCATTTGGGAGGTGAAGGTTGCATAAGTACTTTCACAGATAAAACCTGGAAGGTCACTAAAGGATCCCTGGTAATAGCGAAAGGAGAAAAGGTTGGTACATCATATTTATGCAATGGTATTTCTAATTTTGTTAATGCTTTAACCTCTACAGGAGAAGATATGACATTGTGGCATTATAGGCTAGGACACATGAGTGGGAAGGGGATGCAAATTCTTCACTGAAGAAATTTGTTTCCAGGTTTGAAGCATGTTGCTTTAAAATTCTGTGAGAATTGTGTTTATGGAAAATAGAAGAGAGTCAGATTCCTTAGAGTTGGGAAAGGAAAGAACAAAAAATTGGAGCTTGTACATATAGATGTATGGGGACCTGCTCAGGTATCATCTCTTGGTGGCTCTTGTTATTATGTTACTTTTATTAATGATGCAACCAGAAAAACCTGGATTTATTGTATTCAAAATAAATTTGATGTTTTTGATGCTTTCAAGAAAGGGAAAGATTTGGTTGAAAATGAGATAGAGAAAAGGTTGAAGTGTCCCAGATCAGATAATCGAGGTGAATATTGCAGCAAAGAGTTTGATAGGTACTATTTAGAGAATAGAATTCATAGAGAGAAGATAGTTCTAGGAACACCACAAGAAAATGGTGTGTCGGAAAGGATGAATAGGACAATCATGGATCGTGCAAGGTGCATGAGATTGCATGCAGGATTGCCTTTACAATTTTGGGTAGATGTTGTAGACCCTGCTACTTATCTAATAAATAGAGGGCCTTCAAGTTCCTTGTATGGTGGTATTCCAGAGGAGGCATGGACAGGTAAAAAGGTAAACTATTCATTTTTAAAGTCTTTTGGTTGTAAAGCCTTTGTCCACATTAATAAAGAAAATAGAAGAAAGCTTGAGGCAAAATCAAAGAAATGTACCTTTATTGGATATGGTGTTAATGATTTTGGCCATCTCTTATATGATTATGAAAATCACAAAATCGTTATGAGCAAAGATGTAATATTCAATGAAAAGGTCTTGTATAAGAATCAGTTGCAGGAAAAGAAGCAAGAAAAATAAAATAAAGAATACACAGTGCTTGACGATATCACAGGAAAAGTGATGGTGCCTAAAAATCATAATGTTCAACAGCCAGAACAACAACCACAACAGCAAAAAGCACTTCAAACACCTGAAAGTAGTGTTAAAAAATCTACCAGGATAAGTAGACCCCCTGAACGATACTCCCCTTCATTATATTATGTATTGTTCACTGATTCTGGTGAACCATGATGTTATGAAGAAGCAGTGCAGGTAGAAACTAGAAGGTATTGGGAGCAAGCCATGAAAGAAGAGATGGACTCCTTAGCACATAACCAAACTTGGAACTCAGTCAGGTTTCCTGTAGGTAAAACAACATTGCAAAATAAATGGGTTTACAGGCTGAAGGAAGAAGATGGAGGAAAACAGAGGTACAAAGCTAGACTTGTAGTGAAGGGGTTTTTACAGAAGAAAGGTATTGATTTTGATGAAATATTTTCTCCAGTTGTTAAAATGACTTCAATCAGAACTATTTTAAGCCTAGTAGTAGTTGAAGATTTGCATCTTCAGCAGTTAGATGTAAAGACAACCTTTCTCCATGGGGATTTGGAGGAAGAGATATATATGCAGTAGCCACAAGGATATGAGGTAAAAGGGAAGGAGAAACTAGTGTGCAGGTTGAAGAAGAGCTTGTAAGGCTTAAAATAGGCTCCAAGGTAGTGGTATCTAAAATTTGACAGGTTTATGTCTAAACAAGGCTATACTAGATGTCACTCTGATCATTGTGTTTATCTCAAAAGGCAAAATGATGGCAGCTATATTATATTGTTATTGTATGTAGATGACATGCTTGTTGCAGGTTGTAACATGCAGGAAATAAATGTGCTCAAAAGAAAATTGGCAAATTCATTTGCAATGAAGGATTTGGGAGCTGCAAAACAAATCCTTGGTATGAGAATAACTAGAGATAGGAAAAATCGCAAATTAAAATTGTCTCAGAATGAGTACATACAAAAGGTGTTGAAAAGATTTAATATGCACAATGCAAAACCAGTTAGTACACCTTTTGCTAGCCATTTCAAACTTAGTAAGGAGATGTGTCCCAAGACTTAGGGAGAAATGGCTCATATGTCTAAAGTTCCATATGCATTAGCAGTTTGAAGCTTAATGTATGCAATGGTTTGCATAAGGCCTGATATTGCACATGCAGTGGGAGTTGTAAGTAGGTACATGAACAATCCAGGAAAAGAACATTGGATGGCAGTGAAGTGGATACTTAGGTATTTGAGAGGTACCACAAATCAAGAATTATGCTTTGGTGGTTCAAACATTTCTCTACAGGGATATGTTGATGCAGATATGGTAGGTGACAGAGATAACAAGAGGAGCACTACATGATATGTATTACTGTAGGTGGAACAGCTGTCAGTTGGGTTTCAAAAATCCAAAGTGTTGTTGCACTTTCAATAACAGAAGCAGAGTATGTTGTTGCTACAGAGGCTAATAAAGAAATGATTTGGTTACAAAGGTTTATGGATGAATTGGGTAAGAAGCATGATATGGGCACATTATACAGTGATAGCCAAAGTTCCATTCATCTTGCAAAGAACTCAACATTTCATTCCAGGACTAGACCCATACAGCTCAAGTACCATTTCATACGATCAGTGTTGGAAGGTGGAGAGTTGAAGCTGGAAAAGATACACACTAGACAGAATCCTGCAAATATGCTAACAAAAGTTGTAACCAGGGAGAAACTGAGAATATGCTTAGTTTCAAATGGTCTTCAAGGATGACGATGAAGATGAGAAACAGCCAGGTCCAAAGAAGAGTCACTGTCCAGCAAATGAAGTAGCGATGGAGTTGCTACAATCATTCTCCAAGTGGGAGATTGTTGGGTGTGGAGTATGATTATCATCCTAATTTAGAGGTCTTTTTTTCAGCCGGATGTATACCCCAGGAATATTGTACACCCCTCCATGCGGGGGGGTGTGGGGGGGACTTGTCCGCCCCGCAAGGATTTGGGGGGGGACATCCCCCCCAGCTGGGGTGTCCAGGGCTAGCGGTCCCCTGGCGGGGGTTTCGGGGGCAACGCCCCTGAAGCTAAAAACAAATGTAAAATTGCCTTGTAAAAGTATAGTAATTTCTAGTCAATCTAGGCCATTCATTAAGCGGATGATCTGACAGTAGAATTTATGTTTAGTTTAGGGTTTTTTTCCCTAGAGGAAACCCCTCTCTTTGTATGAGGGTATTGTATTGAGGTTGTTGAATATATGTATATTCTCAGAGCGAGAAACAGATAGGTGAGACTGTGAGAGAAATAGAGGATATTACAACAGATCTGTTGTAGTTTTTGTCTCTTCATTTTGTTGGATAATAGAAAGGAAGGACTGGTTGTTCGAGGTGGACGTAGCCCAAACTAGGTGAACCGCGTATATCTATGTCTCTCTAGTTTCATGTGTTTGTGTTTTTCCACATATTATATGTCTTGCATTTCTCTGTCATATATAATATTTTTTTAACAAAACTATCCCACGAATCTGGTAGAGAACACAACAAACTGATGGACTTATCTTCATCTGAAATTTTAATATCAACAGTTAATAACTGACTTACCATAGTATTAAATGCATTTAGATGCTCTGTCATTGAGTCTCCATCTTTCATCCTCAGTTTATACAGCTTTTCGTGTAGGAACAGTTTATTCACCAGAGACTTATATTGGTACAAAGTCCCTAACATGACCCACAAAACCTTAGTTGTAGCTTCCCCTCATACATTCAGCAATACTAAATCTGAGACACACAATCGTATTGTGCTCTTCCTTCCGATCCAACTTATTCCATTCTTCATTGGACACTCCTATTGGTTTAGTACCCGGATCTATTGCGATCCACTGATCTTTATCTACCAATTACAGATCCTCCATCTTGAGTTTCCATAACTCAAAACTCTAACCATTAAATTTCTTGATCTCTATCTTTCCACTACTTGTCATCTTCTTTCACTACCAGAATCGATCCCATAGATCTCATACTGAACATGGTCTACCACAGGCCCAAGCGAAACCCCTTGGCAACAAAGGCGTCCCCTTGAAGCCAAAACAGCTCTGATACCAAATGTAGGTTTTAACCCCATAAATAAATTACCTACATACAAATTCTAAAACACAGAAAAATAAACAATGCGAGAGCATAACACATAAAACACATATACACAGAGATTTTCCCCTTGATCCCAAAATCGGGACTACCAGCTTGATTTTTCATCATGTTCCTTTCAATGTTACAATACATATATAAACATACCAAAGCATCCAATACCATGGACCAAAAACCATCACGCCCAAAACCATGTGCGAAAACCATGCACAAAACCATTGGTAGGTTCGTCCCACCTAATATAGGGTCCCAAAAAAATTTCCACGGGGTGTTGCCCTGGACCCCGTAGAGGGGGGCTACCTGCCCCCCTCAAACCCCCTAGACGGGGGGGACTACATTCCCCCCTGTGACCCCCGCTGCGCAATCGGCGCAAAGAAGGGGGGGCTCTGCGCCCCCCCTCTAACCCCCCGATTAACTAGGTAGACTAGTCGTGGAAATAATATAACACAACCCAACACTTACTGCATGCACCACTTATGCAATTTGGATGATTATACAACTAATAGTACACTACCCTTGAACTCCAATCTCAACTGGGTAACTCGTAGATCAAAAATGCATGAGTTACTTATGGTTTATTTATTAGTTAACTGGTTGATCATGAAGTACACACCCCACAACTTGACCTCCGCCTAGTTCCTCCAACAGTTGGAACTAGTTAAACTGAATTAATTAATTACAACTCAAAATAAACTCAACCCAGGATCCTATAAAGTAGAAGACACTCTATATGATTAAAGTTAGACCCTCAACTTGAATTAACTGAACCAACTATTTCAAACTAACTTAGTTAACCCATACAAGTTATCATGAGATGTGGAATTATTTTAATTTAATTCAAGGGAAAATTAGATTAAAATATTTCTTGGTGTCATTTTCAACATTTCTTGTTGCCACTTTCAACAAGTTTGTGCAATTATTCTTCAATTATATATGTATATGTGCTCTAATAATTTTAGAGCATGGATGTTAAAGAAATGGAAACATTATTCTTACTTTACCAACAAATTGGGCTAAATCCCAAACTAAGTACATAATTAGAGGTGGAATTGTGATCAAGGTTGTCATGAACCCAATTTGAATCTGTGAACCACATGAGATCTAAAGAGAAATTCGTTGCACAACAAATCCCATAGGTAATTGTCCCTAGACATATCGAAGGATGTGATTTGTATCTTTCCATTATAATTCATGTGGCTCCTGCAGATATCTATAAACTTCTCCTATGACATATGATAGATCATGACGGGAGTCCGTGAGATAAATAAGACTCCCCACAAGCTAACGGTACAATGTGAAATCAACGAATGGTGTGTCTTTTCCATTCTCAATCTTTATCCCTAATAAGAAAGGTGTGATTGCTGCCTTGTAGTCACTCATGTGAAATCATGCCAAAATATCTTTGGCATACTTTGGTTGAGAAATGGTAATCCCATAACCACTTTGATTGATCTCTAGTCCGAGGAAAAAATTTAGCAAGCCCATATTTGTCATAGAAAACCGCTTATGAAATTTAGTTTTAATCTCAGCAATGGCATATGTTGAACTACCTGCTATCAAAATATCATCTAAGTAGAGTACTATGATCAACAAGGAGTTAATTTTCTTCAAAAAATAAACATTGGAATCATATTTGGAGCATACAAAATTTTGAGATAACAAATAGGAATCCATCTTTGCATACAACACTCTAGGTGCCTTCTTGAGGCCATAGGGAGACTTCTTTAGTTTGCATACCTGAGGTGAATTTTGTGCATATCCCTATGGCTGCTCCATGTAGATTTCCTCCTCAAGATCACTATGAAGAAAGGCATTCTTCACATCCATAGGATGCACCTCCCATCCTCTTACTTCCGCAATGGAGAGAGCTAGCGTAATGGAATCCACCTTTTCCACTAGAGCAAAAGTCTCATCATAGTCAACACCATTTACATGTTGAAAAACTTTTTCCACCAACTATGCCTTATGTTATCCATGATAACCCCTAGAAATAATTTTTAGTTTGATTAGTTATTTGAGATAAGGTTTTTCACCACTACTCTTTTCATCTATCTGTTGCTTTTCTGAAAGAGGTTGATGTGCTTACATTTGGAGATTAAAAGGGGGAGAACAAGTCCAGTTTAAATTGTTTTGGAGAAATTCCCATATTCTCTAAAACCCATCCCATTTCATCCTTTGTTTTTAAAACTTCATCCATTTCCATTCATTATTAATATCCCAACTCTAGCCACATTAACCCATTTAACACTAAGAAATCATGTCACGGTCCTTTTTAAAGGGATGGGCCCCACAAAACATATTGTTATCGGCAATACATATCCGCCCGTCTCCCTTTTTCTTTTTTGATTGCGATATTGCATATCACAGAGTTCCCCGCTGATTTCCATATCCAAGTCTCATTATCACTCCACCTCCCGATTGCGATAAAGAATTTCTTGTCGATTGCAATAAGGTCCTCCTCGTTGATCATGATAATTCATCTCCCCGTTGATTACGATATCGCAATTGGGGATCATGCAAATCAAAAGTTCCTCCTCCGTCGATATTGCAAGTTCCGCCTGCCGATTGCGATATCGTAAATCCCTTCCGACTTGCAATTACGATGTGCGAGAACCCTCATGGATGCGATATTTTATGTGATACATTCTATAAACCTTCACATCCAAAACATCTTAAAATCACCATAAATCAGTGTTAAAGCCCCTTTTCCCTTTCTGATGGTGATATTCTAATTTCCCTTCCGGATGCAATAATTTATGTGACATGTTGTATTAAATTTTCGCATCCAAACAGTCGGTAAACACTATGAAACATGGTAAAAAAATCCCTCTCATTTATTGCGATTGTGATATCAAGAGGCCCAGATCAACGGCCCAGATTGACTCGGCCTGGATCAACGGCCTGGATTGAATCGGCCTGGATCAACGAACATTAAAACATCCATTTCGCATTCTGCTCAAAGGACAACGAGGGTATTTTTCGGCATATATTCAGCATCACAATCATCAAATAAAATGCAGTGAGAGGTGGGACAACAAGACACAGTGGGACAATGAAACACAGTGGGACAACGAGACATGGAGGAGGTGAGAACACTTCCAAGCAAGTTTTAATCAGCAAACAACATTGCACATTCGAAGGGCCAGATGTTCTGAATTTCCACAAATACAATGCCAACACTTCAAGCAATTTCCTTGACTTGTTGTAACAGTTAGATAGGTTTTGTGTAAGTGACTCCTATTTGTATTCAAAATATATTAAAACATAAAATCCCTATGAAGGCTCAATGTTTTATTAATCAAATAGGATTAGATCTCTTAGCTATTGATTGAATCTAGCCTAGGTGGAAAATTTTGTAAAGGAGATCCCACTCTATATATGTGTGGTTTCTTGAATTTCAGAGGAGGGGGATCGATGATGTGAGAGGACCACATTCTGTATATTTTTTAGTTAATAAAAATATAGTTTGTAGAAATACTATGTTTTAACTTAAGAATCATTTTTGGTTTCAGTTCCATCCTATCATGCTCCTATATTGTTACCAGTTTTCATAGCTTATTTGATTACTTAGAATTCAATGTTATATTTCTCCAAATTCCTTCAATTTTGTCGTGATTATTGTAAATGTCCATATTCACATTAGTAAACCAAAAATTGCCTTAGCTTCCACAAAACAATGTTGTTTGTAATTGATTTTCTTTAATTGGCTCCATGCCCAATGGTGGATGTCCTCACATTCTTTCACCTATAAAATCGCACGAAACACAAAGTTATCCATTTGTATTTTTGAGCTTATCACATTCAAATTTTTAAGTATATTGAGAGATCCCTCTCGGATTGGAAGGGCTAACTTCGAGTCAAAGGTTGGTTTCAAATAATTACACTGGGTTGAAGGTTGACATAGCCCAGCCCTTTCCATCCCAGCGATAACACCTTATATCGACTAACTTGGCCATCTGCTGCTTTCTTGGTCTGGCAAACCCACTTGCACCTAACAATTTACGATTGGAAGGTAGTGAAAGCACGAGGACTTCACTAACAAAGAAATACAATATCACGTGTTAATGTTGGGGCATAAAAATTGAGGAAAAAATGGAATAATATATTGAGCATATAATAGGGGGGTAAAGGGTTTTCATATGTTGTATAGAAATATGTGTATTATAAGGTATTGTTTATACAATACATTGGCCACGTGGAGGAAAAAACAAGTAGGATGCAGAAATAAAGGTTCAGGAGTATTGTGGGAGTATCGAGAGAGGGAGGAATAAAGAAAAAACTATGGTAATATTAGGTCCATAGTAGCCTAATATTCAAACTTATGGCCCTAGTATTGACATGAAATTCATTGTAATGTTAAATTCTTAAAGTAAAAGTGACATTTTCCTTTATCTTTGATTTTAATCATTTTACTTAAATTTTTAATATTACCATGAAATGACTCAAGTTATTTGAGAGTGGTTCTAACCTCATTAGATTTCATATGGACAAAGTAGAATTTTAGATCTCACTCAAAATCCATCAAACTTATTAGTTTTTCATGATTTCACGATTGGGGCGATTGCAATGTTTCCATTGGATTTTGTAATGTACTAGGGTATGGAACTCATATTTAATCAAGATAACTAAGCCCTCTATGTCCCTTGATGTTAGTGACATTGGTTGTAAAACTCCTCTATCATGACCCTACTAAAAATGTACCTGTCACTCAAATAAAATCTTGACTTAACATGCTACGTTTTTTCTATCTTATGTTAATGCTTAGAGGGTGATATTAATTACAAAGCTCCCAAGATAGGCAATGATTTTGATGATATGTAGGTATATGTTGTAGCATGATCTTTTTGGATGTTAAAGGCCATCTAGAGCCTATTTGTTGATGTATTTTCTGTTAAGATATGGATTGCACTCGATGTTATTTTGGTTATGTGCACCCTTACATGCTATATAAATGAGAACTTGTAATTTGTGGACCTATGGTTGATGAAGATTATAACTACTAAACGAATGATGTTATATGGTTTAATTCATTTTTTTTTATGTTTTTCATTGCAAATTCATCATTATACAAGATTTTTTTGACATATATCCATCAAAATATATCCAAGATTTTTTTTCACTCTCAACCTAGGAGATTTTGAAAATGTCACTCCTCTCTCCTGCTTCCATTCCCCCTTCCTACTTCTACTATCTCTTCCCGCTTCTACTCTTTATTACAAGCAACCTTGCTCCAAAATAGACATGCATCACATTACTAATACCTCTATGATCTATGTCTAATGTGTTTGTTAATATTTTTTACCTGTTGCTAAGATAGTGATCCTCCTAATGATGGGGCAATAGATAATACAAAAGATATGGCACCTTCACCCTTTCCTTACATTAGTGATGAATAGGTTGAATGAAAGTGAAGGAGATATTGATAATAACTATTATTTGGTAGAGGGCACATGCATGCCACAAAATATAGTGAAATAGACTATTGTTTGGAAGCGGGTGCAAGCATGTAATACCTTCAATTAATTCCAATTTAGATGTTGTTTCAAATTTAGCAATTTCAATTTTGGATTGAGTTTTTCTATTATTAGAGATTTTTTTTTTGTTATTTTAAGCATGCATGTCCTATTCTTACTAAGAGTGTATAGATCCTTAGTCAATTAGAATACTTACGCATGATAAATTCCCATCTTAGGTAAAGGACACAAATCTCAAGGAAGGGATGCATGCTTACATGCTCCAGTTCTTATTTTGATGGAGACACACTTATTTGGCACTCTTACCATGCAACTATGGTGCACTAAGTATCATGTTAGGGCTACGATTTGAAAATTTCCAACCAGTTAGGATTTTTCATGTCTCCATATTCATTGTGTGTTCTCTCCTCTTCCTCTTCTATAAGCGAGATGAAAGGTGCACCATTGTGTTGGTTACCATGGTTTTGTTTTGAACTATTGTAGTGTATCTTTTTTAGCATTCACTAGAAGATAGATGTAATTGAGAGTTCAAATCTATGTATTTTCCATTCAAAATTTTCACATTATGTATTTGTAAATCAACCAACTTAGATCTGCCTCTTTTTTATTTAAACTTTCAATTTTTCAGCTACATAGTATTTTAGGTTATTCTTTCTAGGTGAAGAATTTGTTTACCATTGTTAATGAAAATAAAGGGATATAAATATAAAGGAGTATAAAAATTGTTAATGAAAAAATAGATACCTACAATATCTAGTGAAAGTAGGGGCTTTTTAAATTGGGAGCGTGTATTGGGTTCGTATTGGTAGGGGCTTAAATAAAGTTATTTTTATAGGTATTTTCCAATATGTAGTCAGATTAAGGGTATTGTCGAGTATGCCACAAACACATGTGCTATGTTATAGGTTCATTGACTGATGCCCCCATGAGTGGAGCTAGGTCCCAAGTCTAGATATTAGTGAGAGAGTTGTATTCCTCATCCATAGTTTCTTCCCATTCAAGATGCCTAGTTGCTTCTGCATAAGTCCGTGGATCATATGCATGTATCGTATAAGCATGCATGGGAATGCATAGCTCCATAGCTAAGAGTGCTTGTGGAGCTTCATCAAATTGAGATATAGTGGCAAGATCATCTAAGAGATCACTCATGTTGCACCATTTTTGCGTTGAAGGTGGTCAAGAATCTTCTGCGTTGCATGAGGAAGTATTATCTTGATGTTAAAAAGCTAGTGGTCGAACTTGTGTGATAGGAAAAGGCTAATCTAGATCATAATTTTGATTTAAGGTATGATCTGCATACTCATCAACTAGTGGAGAGGGAAACTTTGTAACATGTTCCTCTGGTGGTGCATGCAAAGCATCGTCTTCAAACTTTACACTCCTTTCAATGAAGAGCTCTTTAGTGTTATATGAAGCAACTTGTACCCTTTGACTTCATCATAATATCCAACAAACATGCATGCCTTTCTCTGAGGCTCAAAATACTTTCACTTCTCTATAGGAATAAGGTCTGAAGCTCGAGATCTGAAAATGCAGAAACGACTAACTTCAGGTTGCATGCCAATACAAGACTCAAAAAGTGTTTTTCTAGTGATATATTTATGATGAGATCTATTGTGGATGTATGAGGCACAATTATTAGCTTCAACCCACAATTTTGATGGAATAGATCTTGCTTGAAACATGCAATTGGCCATATCTTTCAAAGATCTATTCTTCCTTTTAGCCACCCCATTTTGTTGTGGAGTATAAGGAAACGTATTATGCAAATATATGCCTCCTTCATTACAAGGATTATGGATATCTTTGTTGACATATTCCTAATTCCTAATGTTTCTGCATTGTGTCGAATGGAATCCATATTTTCCACTGGAGAAAAAGTCTCATCATAGTCAACACCATGTACCTGTTGAAAAACGTTTTCCACCAACCATGCCTTATCTCGATTAACTTGACCATATGCTTCTTTCTTGGTCTCGTAGACCCACTTTCACATAACAAGTTTATGATTGGAAAGTAGTGGAACCACGGGGACTTCACTGACAAAGAAATACAGTATCACATGTGTTAATGTTGGGGCATAAAAAATGAGGGAAAAATGGAATTATATATTGAGCATATAATAGGGGGGTAAAGGGTTTTTATATGTTTTATAGAAATATGTGTATTATAAGGTATTATTTATACAATACATTGGCCACGCGGAGGCAAAACACAAGTAGGATGGAGAAATAAAGGCTCAGGAGTATTGTGGGAGTATCGAGAGAGGGAGGGATAAAGGAAAAACTATGGTAATATCAGGTCCATAGTAGCCTAGTATTCAAACTTATGGCCCTAGTATTGACATGCAATTCATGGTAACATTAAATTCTTAAAGTAGAAGTGACATTTTCCTTTATCTTTGATTTTAATCCTTTTACTTAAATTTTTAACATTACCAGGAAATGACTTAGGTTGTTTAAGAGTGGTTCTGACCTCATTAGATTTCATATGAAGAAAGTAGAATTTTAGATCTCACTCAAAATCCACCAGACTTATTACTTTTTCAGGATTTCATGATTGGGGTGATTGCAATGTTTCCATTGGATTTTGTCATGTACTAGGGTATGGAACTCATATTTAATCAAGAGAACCAAGCCCTCTATGTCCCTTGATGTTAGTGACATTGATTGTAAAACTTCTCTATCATGACCCTACTAAAAATGTACCTGCCACTCAAATAAAATCTTGACTTAACATGCTACGTTTTTTCTATCTTATGTTGATGCTTAGAGGGTGATATTAATGACAAAGATTCCAAGATATGCAATGATTTTGATGATATGTAGGTATATGTTGTAGCATGATTTTTTTGGATGTTAGAGGCCATCTAGAGACTATTTATTGTTGTAATTTAAGTTAAGATATAGATTGCACCCGATGTTATTTTGGTTATCTACACCCTTACATGTTATATAAATGAAAACTTGTAATTTGTGGACCTATGGTTGACGAAGATTATTACTAAATGAATGATGTTATATGGTTTAATCCATGTTTTTATGTTTTTTATCATAAATTCATCATCCTACAAGCTTTTTTTGACATATATCCATCAAAATATATAAAAATATATATTATATAAAATCCACTCCCAAAATCACTCCCAACCTAGGAGCTTTTGAAAATGTCACTCCTCTCTCATGCTTCTACTGATCCCACTTCCTACTTCCACTCTCTATCTCGCTTCCACTCTTGCTCCCAAGCAACCTTGCTCCAAAATAGACATGCATCACATTATTAATACCTCTATGATCTATGTCTAATGTGTTTGTTAATATTTTTTTCCTGTTGCTAAGATAGTAATCCTCCCAATGATGGGGCAGTAGAGAATACAAAAGATATGGCACCTTCACCCTTTCCTTACATTAGTGATGAACAGGTTGAATAAAAATGAAGGAGATAATGGTACCAACTATTGCTTGGTAGAGGGAACATGCATGCCACAAGAGATAATGAAATAGAATATTGTTTGGAAGAGGGTGCATGCATGTCATACCTTCAATTAATTCCAGTTTACATGTTGTTTCAAATTTAGCAATTTCAATTTTGGATAGATTTTTTCTATTATTAGAGACTTTCTTTCTTATTTTAAGCATGCATGTTCTATTCTTACTAAGAGGGTTTAGATCCTTAGTCAATTAGAATACTTATGCATGATAAATTCCCATCTTAGGTAAAGGACACAAATCTCAAGGAAGGGATGCATGCTTACATGCTTCAGTTCATATTTTGTTGGAGACACACTTATTTGGCACCCTTACCATGAAACTATGGTGCACTAAGTATCATGTTAGGGCTATGATTTCAAAAATTCCAACCAAATAGGATTTTTCATGTGTCCTCCTCTTCCTCTTCTATAAGCGAGATAAAAAGTGTGCCATTGTGTTGGTTATCGAGGTTTTGTTTTGAACTATTGTAGTGTATCTTTTTCAGTATTCATTAGAAGATAGATGCAATTGAGAGTTCAAATCTATGTATTTTCCATTTAAAATTTCCACATTATGTATTTGCAAATCAACCAACTTAAATCTACCTCTTTTGTATTGAAACTTTCAAGTCTCGAGCTACATATTTAGGTTATTCTTTCTAGGTGAATAATTTGTTTACCATTGTTAATGAAAATAAATGGATATAAATATAAAAGGGCATAAAAAAATTAATGAAAAAATAGATACCTACAATATCTAGCGAAAGTAGGGGCTTTTTCAATTGGGAGGGTGTATTGTATTCGTATTGGTAGGGTGTTAAATAAAGTGATTTTTAAAGGTATTTTCCAATATGTAGTCAAATTAAGGGTATTGTTGAGTATGCCACAAACACACGTGCTATGTCAGAGATTCATTGAGTGAAGCCCCCGTGAGTGGAACTAAGTCCCAAGTCTGGTTCTTTGTGAGAGAGTTTTGTTCCTCATCCATAGTGGCTTCCCATTCAGTATACCCAGTTACTTCTGCATAAATCTGTGGATCATATGCATGTATCATATAAGCATGCATGGGAATGCATGGCTCCATATCTAAGAGTGCTTATGGAGATTCATCAAATTGAGGTATAGTGGCAGGATCATCTAAGAGATCACCCATGCTGCACATTTTTTGCGTTGAAGGTGGTCAAGAATCTTCTGCACTACATGAGGAAGTATTATCTTGATGTTCAAAAACTAGTGGTCCAACAGGTGTGATAGGAAAAGGCTCATCTAGACCATAATTTTGATTTATGGTATGATCTAGAAACTTATCAATGAGTGGAGAGGGAAACTTTGTAACATGTTCATCTGGTGGTGCATGCAAAGCATCTTCTTCAAAATTTACACTCCTTTCAATGAAGAGCTCTTTAGTGTTGATATCAAGCAATATGTACCCTTTGACTTCATCAGAATATCCAAAAAACATGCATGCCTTTCTCTAAGGCTCCAAATTCTTTCACTTCTCTATAGGAATAAGGGCTAAAGCTCAAGATCTGAAAATGTAGAAACGACTGACTTCAGGTTGCATGTCAGTCCAAGACTCAAAAAGTGTTTTTCTAGTGATAGATTTATGAGGATATCTATTGTGGATGTATGAGGAACAATTGATAGCTTCAACCCACAATGTTGATGGAAGAGATCTTTCTTGCAACATGCAATTGGACATATCTTTCAAAGTTCTATTCTTCCTTTCAGCCACCCCATTTTGCTGCAGAGTGTAAGGAAACGTATTATGCAAATATATGCCTGCTTCATTACAAGGACTATGGATGTCTTTGTTGACATATTCCTTCCCATTATCTATATGGAGGATCTTGATTCGTTTTCCAGAATGATTTTCTACATGTGCATTGAAAATATTTAGATGTTGAAAAACTTTAGACTTGAGTTTCAAGAAGTATGCATATCTTGCTTTGTTCATTGAAAGTACTGGAAATGGAACCATGATATCACTATGTACAAGCTCCAAAAGTGAAGAGGTTCTCCATGCATGCCCCTTCTCGAACTTGTCTCATGAATGCTTTCCAAGAGCACATCCATTACAAACACCATTTGAAAATTCAATGATCGACAATCCTTTAATCATCCCTTGCTTGCTAATTTGTTGCATATATCTGAAATTCAAGTGCCCAAATCTCTCATGCCAAATCCTACTTTCTTCATTTGCATGCATAGATAGAAAAATAGAATCTTGTTGAGGAACAAAATCAAAAAAATGTATATAGACGAGATTGACATTTCCCTTGTCAGATGCAATCTTCAAGTTGGTTTGCATATCATAAATGCTCACGGAATTAGGGGTAAATTGCACTTTCCTTCCGGTGCCAGTGTGTGTCATCTGATGCACTGAATGAAGAATCACAGAAAGCCTTGAAATATGCAAGAAATTATCAAAACTTCCATCTTCGAACTGCACTTCTCTTTTTTCAGTTGCTTCAGGTGTAGAGTTTACCCCCATGAGAATAGGAGGACCCGAGTATGCATGTAAAGACGAAAAAGGTTCCTTTGAAGAAGCCATATGATGTGAAGCTCCTGAACCGATGATCCATTCTTGTGGCGTAGAATGAAGGGAAATCAAAGCATGAACAATACCCCTTGTTTCTGATGATTTATCCTTTGTCTTCTTCTTGGCACTTTCTAGAATGTGATGACAAAGATTATTTTACTGAAGAGTGTTTGCTATCATATCAATAGTCTTCTGCATGCAAGAGGATTGAGGATGATAGCCTATGTTACAATAAGGACGCATGGAGTTTTCTTTCTTTCCCTTGTTACCCTTGGAGTTGGAAGAATCATATTGAGGTTTTGGATTTACTCTTTTTCTTGGAGCTGGATCTCTTGCCTTTCCTTTGCCTTTGGATTGTTGATTTGGTTTCGACTTGGACTTTCGTTTCTCATGCATGCCAAGTGCATGTGCATTTGAAGACTTTAATGAACCCATCTTGATGATCTTATCTTGCTGATGAATGAGAGACTCAATAAATGCATCAAGTTTGGGCATTTTCAATTTATCTCTAGTTGCAAGTCTAACTGTTTTAAATGTAGAAATAGAAACAAGCACTACAACAAAACCAGCGATTTGCGCCAGATTTAGCGCCAGATTTTAGTGCATTTTTTTTGTAATTGTGATGAGCAACCTGGCGCTAAATCTGGCTCTATTGTACAATTTTTAAAGCGTCCTTTTTTGCGTCTGATTTTGCGTCCTTTTTCACTCTAGATTTTGCATCATTTTTTGCACCAAACTATGCATCATTTTTTGCGTCAAATTTTGAACCAAGATTTGCATCTTATTTTATGACAGGTTTTGCTTCTAGTTTTGTGTCATTTTTTGCATCTATTTTTCATTGTCTTTTGCTTCCTATTTTGTGTCATTCTTTGCTTCCATTTTTGCGCCATCATTTGCATCAAGTTTACACTGTATTTTGCTTCCAATTTAACGTCTTTTTCTGCATCCACTTTGTGTCAGTTTTTGCATCTAGTCTTACATCAGGTTTTGTATCTAGTCTTACACTAGTTTTTGCTTCTATTTTTGCACCATATGTTGAATTTGATTTAGCACCAAATTTTGCATCCATTTTTGTGCCCAACTTTGCATCTTTTTTTGAACCATTTTTACGTCTACATTTACGTTTGATTTGTCTCCATTTTTCCCATCTCATTTTGCACCATATTTTGCGTCATTTGTTGCATCCAATTTTTGCGTCGTTTTTAACACCATTTCTTGCATCCAATGTTACATCATTTTGAGCATCCAAATTTGCATTTATATTTGCATCTTATGTTGAGTCATGTGTTGTGTCCACCTTCGCATCTTATTTTGTGTCTAATGGTAC